>APFE031454697.1:70370-195842 GCA_000404065.3 Pinus taeda
GCGTGTAGGAAGAAGGAAGTCCAACAATTACAATTGTGACCATAAAGCTATCATCAATTGCGGGAAAACCAGCATTAATAATTTCTTGCCTAATATTCTTAAGTCTTGAGATATATTCAAGAACATCACCGCCTTCAATTAATTTTTTTTGCAACAATTTTAATTGTAGATCAACTTTCTTTGATTTAGGCTGAGTATCAAAGAGGTCTTTAAAATTTTTCAAGGTAGACCATGCATCTGTACCATTTTCTATATGGACATACATTTCATCATTCACAGAAGATTTAATAAGAGCTAAGGCTTTAGCATTCTTGATTTCCCCTTTTGCTAGTGCAGCTGCATCTATGGGTTTATTTGGATTAACATCTCCATCACATATTCCCTGCCATAATTCATTGTAAATGAAAGTGCTCTCGATGAGACGATGCCATGTTTTATAAGATTTTGTGCCTTCAAGTTTATCGGAATCAGAAAACAAATTAATCAACTTAGACGTTTTAGCGTTGAAGCGTCTCTCCAAGAATCAGAACAGGAATGAAAAGATAGTCAACACAACACATCATGCAAAAAACACGATCTATCAGGGCTTGGCCTTGACCCTCGAATAGTCGTCAAAACAGGAGAAAATTAACTAAGCTTTGCACTTGGCTCTAGCCAATTTCTCAAATTTTTACAAGGCAACTTTCAAAATTTGACTTTTTACAATGGTGCTTTTGCACAATCTGGTAAAAAAATTACCCCCCCCAAAGTAAAATTACTTTGATTTACAATGTAATGAACCCAAATTTACAAATTGAAAAAAAAAAAAAAAAAAAAAACTCTGCTTTAAGTATTTACCCAACTCAAAAAATTATGATCCACCATATCTTCTTTGAGAATTTACACAACTCAACTTATTTCTCCATTACAATAAAAAAAAATTATTATCCACCTTATCTCTCCATTAGCATTATTATCCTTTCCTTTTAAAAAAACCCCATTAAAAAATGTTAATGCTAAATACGCGCAATGCTATTAAAGCATTAAAACCACCTTATCTCTCCATTAGCATTATTCTCCTTACCTTTTAAAAAACCCCATTAAAAAAGATTAATGCTAAGTACGCACAATGCTATTAAAGCATTAAACCCATGCCTTTGGCTTGGATGTACCGTAATTCTTTTCAATGCAATTTCTGGACTATATCTGATGAGAGTCGCTATGTTTGAGGGATGTGCTGCTGCGTGAGAGGTGCTACTTCATGTGTCCACAACCACAACCAGTTTCCTTTCTGAATTTTACGAACCAGCTGTTGGCGGTGGATTCATCGTGTTGCTTCTGGGAAATCTGTGTTCTAGTCGATGTAAAATGAAACATTGATTTGCAATTTCAATTGTAATGGCTTCTGATGATGTAGTGGTAGGGAGCAACGCAGTCGCATTCTGCCAAACTCCTCCGCTCTATGCAGAAAGCAAAGAAGTCGTTGTCTCCACGTTAGTGAATCTAGTCGAGGAAGCAAAGTTAGCGAGAAAAGGCATGAAGGCACCTGGACATGCTGTTCTTACCGTCTGTAAATCACTATTTGTTGGTGGTATAGCAGGTTGAGTGTCTTGTACAGCGGTAGCCCCTTTAGAGCGACTTAAAATTCTACTTCAGGTTCAAAATGCTCTCCACCGCAAATACAATGGTATAATTCAAGGATTACGCTATATATGGAATATTGAAGGAATTTGTGGACTTTTTAAAGGATTGGGGTGTGCATGATCACCTTGCTACCTGGCTTGAGGATGCTCAGCAACATGCAAATTAAAATATGACTATAATGCTCATTGGCAATAATGGCAGAAAAATCCAAGAGCCATTAAGCACGCATTCATCATAAATGAGTACAGCAGCCATGAGGGATCTCTAGCACTTTCGTGCGAAGGCGATCATGGCCAACATCATATTGAAGTAGAGCAGATAACAAAAGTTCCAAAAATAGAGGAAATTTTTTTGATAATACTAAAAAATGATTTTCAAATTTTAAAAAATCTAAAACCAGTAAAACAATCAAATTTCTTCCCTTTTGAACAAAATTTTGACAAATTTCATACCAATTATTTGCTGGGCAATTCAATGGAGTTTTGCACAAACTTGTAGGGCTAGAATCTCCTCTTCACATCCACTGCAGCATTACTGGAGCTCTGATACCACAATAATGACAGAAGTGTCCTCAAACACATAATTTTATTAATCAGGGAAAAAAAATTACATAATTGATTTTGCAAGAGTTTACACCAGAACAACCAAACACTCTTGCAATGAGCTATTTATAAGCTCCATGTCCTAACTACCTCTAATTATGGATCACTTATTAAATAACAAGTGTCCATTTACATTAAATGTTATTCAAACCAACTAGCTAACTAATCTCCTAAAATAGAGCCTAAGATACGAGACATTTGGAGAGTCATATCTTGTTACAACAATATACTAATTCTAATTGTCTCCATTAAATAATTAATCATTCTAGAATAATAATTATTAATTTAATTTCTTGAATTAATAATTATTTTATTTCAATTTTATAACCTATGATAATAAGTTATTTTAGGATCATCTAACACAAACATGGTAAGCCATGGTTCAATGTCGTATTGCAATAACGATTGTCTCAATATGAAAATCAACCATTGTCAATCATAGTCAACCATGCTTATTTTAGGGTTTATAATATTTATCTTAGAGTTTGTATACCTTGTGTTTATAATATTAATCTCTTGGTTTTAATCTTATTTCAATGGATTTATAATCCCTGAGTGTATTAGTATTAATCCCTTAGGTTTAACATTAATTAATATATAATAATATATTAATATTTTCTTAATGCATAATTAATATATTACTCTTTAATATTAGGGTTTATAATATAGGTTTCTGTAGAGCCTCATGGATGCTTCATCTTAACACTCTTCTTCACTCATTTTCCTTCTCCTTGACCATTTATTTTAACTTTATAGGCATCAAATTGCAAGTTTTTGACATAGGTAAGGTAGTAATTATCCTATTTTTCATATTTCCTAAATGTTCCTTATTATTAAGTTAAATTTTCTTTTTGCTATTGGATTCGTCAAATTCTGCAGCTAACCTCTGTTTCTACAGCCAACTCCATTGTTGAATACAGTCCGACGCACCATTCAAGGAAAGGGAGATATGGGTAGAAAGAGGTTTATCCCCTCAACGATCTCGTCCTATTCACCTACACCAAATCATTAGAAGAAATCCTTAATCATGTGGTTAAAGGAAACAGTCCACACGTAGCTGGAGCAAGCAAGCGAGAGGCTGAGATGAAAACGCCTCATGATTTTCTTTGATGAATAGAAAAGCGTGAACAAATGTTTATCTATTTCTCAGTTTCATAGTTAAATTATCACTATGTTAGCTGAAACTAGGCATGAAAGCCTCAAATAGTTATTAATTGGCTTTTATAAATATCGTAAGGCAGGACAAAATAGGGGACAATGTGAATGAATTTTTGGTGACTGTAATCCTTTTAAAACTCTTTGTTTTTATTTAATGGAAGCACCTCTGAAGACTTGATGCACAGGTAGTTGATGATTGGAGCTTGTGACCACCTATTTGTTGAGGTCCCCTACAAATAGTGAGGGTTTTCAACTTATAGATTTCCAGTTTTGTTATTATTTTCTATAGTATTTTTATACATGTTCATTTCATAATCCTTAACTTGATTCTAGATTGGATAGAAGGAGTGATATTTCTTTTACATTGGAAAGTAGTCGTGAAGTTCCCCATTAGTTGTTTTTGGATCATCAACTATTAATCCTGACCATTTATACTTTTTATCTCTTACAATGGCATTAAAGCTCTCTTTTATAGTTTAAGCAGTTGATTTGACTCATTAAACTATTAGTGGTTTCCTAGTGATTTCTTTGGAATTTCATCAAGAAATATTTCAACTTCATAGCATAATATGTTTCTCTTTATAGATTTAGGCATATATATTCCTCTCAGCTTTATGTTCAAAGAATTTTTATTCAAAAGTTTCCTTAGTTTAATTTCAAAAAGTAGTGTGGTTTTATTGTAGTTACTTTCTTGAACATTTGATTTTGAAGCATGTGCGAGGTGATATACTTTTCATTCAACAAGTGTGAGTTAATATAGTTTTCATTCGGCAAGTGTGATTTAATATAGTCTTCATTATGCAAGTGTGAGCTCTTTATAGTTTCATTTTTTAAGAAAGGAATATTGCTTTAGATTCACAATCATTTTATTTTCAATAGATAGCAATATTAATTTCATTTTTAAAATAGGAATACAAAAGTTAAAAACACATTTCCAATAACTCAATCAATAAATAAATCCAACCTAATAAAAATGATTCGAACATATATTGTGCACTTTCACTTCACAAGTTTACCAACTTCAGTCCACAATTTATGTAATCAATTTAAGGCAATTAAATTGACAAAAATTTTGGCAACGTTGCTAGGGAGGTGTAAATAAAAGTTTTGATTTCTTTTGGATTAAGAAAAGCAAATAGAAAATAAAAGAAAAAACATTATATGCATAGAGAAGGAGACTCTATAGGTGGACTTGTAGGTAGAGGAAATAGATTATTTCCAAAAACATCATTTACCCCACCATGACCTCGTAGTCCCACACCACTCACACAAACTTGAATTCCATCCATATCAGGAAAGCACAAATTCCCTGAGGCAGTAATATCCTAAATGCAACCTAGAGATTCACCAACTTCATCAACAGAAGTCATGAATGAAGAAGAAGATCCCATATCCCCAACAACGGGAGTAATTTTCCTATCTCCAATTGGAGAACAACTTCTAGTTCAAGAGTTGGAAGTTCCTACTGAAGAAGAGGAAGAAGAAACCTATTTGAAACCAATTATAGAATAACCATACGAACTAGAGGAGGTTGGAAACCCAATCTTAGAACCATAATGTTATATTAGTTCTGAAGAATCTGAAATGGTTGGAGAAGGGGAAGGAAAGGTACATAATTTGAATGGTCAATAAGCTAGGATTGGAGGGGGAAGGAGAGGTGGAAGACGAGGTGGAAGATGTGGAGGAAGAGGAAGAGGAGAAGATATAAATCTAGAACCCTTCGGATTTCCTATCCTTGATGAAGACACAATAGTGACAATGAAAAATATCTCACCCTCTATCCTTCCAAACTTTCATGTATTAAGGAGTGAAGATCCCGAGACATTTCTCTTTGAATTTGAAGTCTTGTGTAGATCATATGATTATCTACATGATGGTCAAAATTTTAAATTATTCCCTACAATCCTTAAAGATGCAACATTAAATTGGTTCATGAGTTTAAGAATAAACCCCATAAGAACATGGGAACAAATGAAAACTACATTCATAGAGAAATATAAGGACTATTGTATTCCCCATAATATTGATGATGAAGTCTTTAAAATAGTACAGAAAGAAGATGAAAAACATGAATACTTCGTTGAAAGATTTTCTTATAATGTTAAAAGTGCAAAAATGAATCATCTATATGAGGAAACTTTGAAAGATCTCTTATTGAAATCCATTAGAGATGAGTGGATTGAAGTTCTCAATCTAATGGGTAAGGGAGACATTTCTCAGTTGTCATTGGGAGAAATTTGCTAGTTGTGCATACACATTTCAAGAGACAAAGAAAGAACTAGGAAAAATCCAAGAGATCCTATTTTATAAAGGATTAATAAATCTACAATTGGGACAATGAGTAGAGTAGAATTAGAAAATTTGCTTGACAATTTTAAAACATATATTAACCATTTTCTTGATAATTTACTTTGGGAGCAAGAACTACATAAAAAGAACTCAAGACAATATTGGAAAATGGTTAATGATAATTTGAAATTTCAACTCAATGCTTGACAAGAGTTAACCATTTCAATATCTTTGGGAGCAAGCACTACATAAAAAGAACTTAAGACAAGCTTGGAAAATTTGAGTCAAGAGTTGATAAAGGCATATTCCTTGGCTATTGATTGAAGAGAAAGTGATAAAAATACTACCAAAAAAGGGAATTGAATTTATTGATATTATTGCTCACGAAGAATTGTCCAAATCTAATGATTGCAAACAAGATTTTATAGAATATGAGTAGTAAGAAATATCAGGCAAGGATGAAGAAGAGGAAGAGGAAGAAAAGACCTCCACTACAAAGAAGGCTCCACCAAGACATCCAAAAGAAGCATCCAAAATGTCAAATCCTTGGGAGTGAAAACAAGGAGTAAATGGTTGAGTGGCTTGAACCAAGCATACTTTTCTTTATTATCTCAAATAGAGCCCAAAAAGTTATTGAAGCTAGTGAAGAAAAGAATTCGATTAAGACAATGAATGAGGAGCTAGATTAGATTGAGAAGAAAAACACATGGTAGATTGTACCAAGGCCAAATAAAAATAACATTAAGGGGACCAACTGGGTCTTCAAGAACAAACCCAATGAAGAAGGAAAGGTTGTGAGAATCAAAGAAAGACTTGTGTACAAAGGGTATACTCAGGTAGAAGGTATTGATTTTGATGAAAAATTTGTATTGATAGCTAGATTAGATGTTATTATAATGTTCTTGGCCTTGACATGTTACAAAAATGTGATATTATTTCAAATGGGTGTTAAATAATCCTTTTTGAATGGTCATTTAGAAGAAAAATTTTACATAGAACAACTGGAATAATTTTAGTTGAGTAATGACGAGAACCAGGTTTGTAGGTTGAAAAAGGCTCTCTATGGCTTGAAGCAAGCTCAAAGATTTTGGTATGAAGAGTTAAATAAAGATCTATAGTAGTAAGGATTGATAAAGGGATCAAAGGATGACAGTTTATACATCAAATTTGAATGTGATAGATTTCTAATTATTGATGTGTATATAGATGATATAATCTTTAGAGTGATTAGATGGTGATGGGGCACAAACGTTCAGAAGATCTGCCAAAGGAATTTGAGATTTCAATGATTGGAGAGTTGAAATTCTTCCTTGGGCTACCAGTTACTCAAAGAGATAAACGAATTTTCACCTCCTAGTCCAAGTATGTAAGGGACAAATTGAATCAATTGGGCATGGAGGGTTGCAAACTAGTGATAAATCCTATGTTGACCATATACACATCCAGTGAAGATGATGAATATCCATAAGTAAATAAAACCATTTATCATTAAATGATTCACAACTTATCGTATATAAGTACTTATAGGCCAGAAATAATGCAAGTTGTAGGAATTGTCTCAAACTTTCAAGATAATCCCAAGGAGAACCATGTAAATACAGTGAAATGAATCTTCAAGTATCTTAAGGGAACTCTTGATTATGTCTTATGGTATATCAAAGGTAAAATTTCAATTTTATTACTTATATTGATGTAAATGTGGTTGGTAGTATTGATGACATAAAAATTACTTCAGCAACAACTTTCCTTTTGGGGAGTTGCTTGGTCTCTTGGGCAAGAAAAAATCAAAGTTCCATCTAATTGTACAACGCTAAAACTTAATATGTGGTAGCGGCCACTTGTTGAACTTACAAAGTACAGATGAAGCAAATTCTTTAAGACATGCATATTGAATACATTGATCCTCTTCCCATTATGGTTGACAACAGTACTACATTAAGCATCATGAAAAATATGATTCTTCACTCCAAGAATAAGGACATACCAATCAAGTATCATTTTCTAATAGATCACGTTGTCAAGAAGGTTTTAAGGTTGGAGTATGTGGCCAAAAATCAACAAATTAAAAACATCTTCACTAAGCCACTTCCAAGGGATAATTTTGAATATATTAGAGAGAAGATGGGTGTGATGCCTTTTCGAAGGCATTGAGGAGTTTTCCATGAATCTAGCTTCCATCTGAAGGTTGCATGAAAAGAAAAAATCAATTGCAAAAGTTTGGAGAATTGATGGTGGTTGTTTCGCCACATGTATCTCATTATATTATGAACTATTTTTGTTGCTTCACCTTTCTCATTTCTTCAAGATGTATCGCTTCTAATGTATGCAGGGCGAGAGTGTTCAACAACTCAGCAGGAGTGTATGGTGCAACCCCTCATGGGGAGTATGGTAAAAATGGCTATGTATCCCATATTATGCCATCTGTCTTTCCATGTATAGCCACTTTCAATTAATTTCAAAGGGGGAGAGAGTGTTCTGTGTGATCAACTTTAGAAGTAATTTCAGGTTGACATCATTGGAAATGGGGGATGTTGTTTGCATGTTAGTATTCCCATTGATGTCACCTTATGTATTGCATGTATCCATAAGTCTTGTATCATGTGTTGAGCCCTATATATGTCTTTCAGAATCTTTTCATGATGTTAATTTGATTATGGAAGGTTTTCATGATGTATTAAGCTCACTCTTGAAGCTAAGCTACAAGTTTGATGTCAATTGATGCATGCCCTATTATACTCCCTGGGAGTTAGACCTACACACAGTGATTGTAGGCTCCCGATTTCTAGGAGGCTAATGGAAAGGAAGTGACTATAGTCTTTGGGAGCTAGTAGTCTTCCTAGAGACTATGTGTATAGGAGATTTTATCCAACTTAAGTTCACACCTAAGGTGTTATTACTAGTTTTTCCTAGTATTTTGTGCGGGTTTTTCATTAAAAGGTAGGAAAAAGGTTAAATAACTTCGAGAAGGTGGTTAAAGTCAAGATTCCTTCCGATTAAGGGAACTTAGTGATAGTATCAAATCAAGGATATTGTTTTGAACAAGTTCTATGGTGTGAAAAGAGTTGTTGAGTACTCCACTATCTGATGCATTTATGAATTTAACTATCTCAAAAACTTACAAATAGGAGAAAGATATGCATTTATTTTGTTTGTTCTTTTGGTGTGCGAGAGAGAGTGTATGCATAGTGAATGAAAGAGATAATTTTCATATTTCCGTGGCTATAAAAAACTATTCAGAAGTCTTGAATTATACAAAGATCAATTATCATATGTGAATCAAATTTGTGTGCAAGGAATTAATACATGTTTTTAGGGAAAATTGTGGAGAATTGATCTCCCATCAAGAGAGTGGCTTAGTGCCAATTCAAGGCACTTTCATTGATGTTATAATTTCTATTTGAAACTATGATTCAGTCCATAATTTCATTATAGCTCCATAACTATTTGTGCATGAAATTGTGGCTTCAAGATAAGTGCATGTTGATATTTATATTGTATGAGTGGTGTCTAATTGATATAATTTATAAGGAATAGAGGTTGTTTTTCTAGTGGTGGCTATCTGATGTATGAAAATGAGAATATTTTAAAGAAATAGAGAAGAAGAAGCATAAAATATTTCAGTGGTTTTTCACCCTAGTAGTTTTCCACCCAATAATCTTTATGTCTTCATGTGATGTTTCTTTTGTTTCATTTATGCATGTTTATCCCCATTTGGTATTGAAGTTTGAATTATGAAAAGCTATTTATTTGTAGAAAAATTTCTAATATTTTTTCAATACTCATTCACCCCCTCTCTTCGTGTTGCTAGTTTCTAATATTCCAAGGCCAATTTATGTTATGGAAATATCAACCATGAAAGTAAACATTTTTTTTAGAAAAGGTTGTCAAATTTATGCAACCCACATGGGGCCATAGTTGAGGATCAATAACGAAGCCTTGAAGACCAATTAATACTTAAATAATCTGAAGATGTATTTTCTGAAATTCAAGGGTTGCCACTGAAAAGGGACATAGATTTCTCTATGGAATTGGTACTTATAGATACCCTAGTGTCCAAAACATGATAGATGATGGACACGCTAGAAATTAAATAATTACAAATGTGACTTGAAGAACTCATAAAGAAAGGGAATAGATGCCCAAGTGTGTATCCTTGGGGTGCCCCAACTATGTTTGTTAAAAAGTAGGATGGTACACTTAGACTATGTATTGATTTTATATAACAAAACAAAGCCAAAGTGAAGAATAAATACCCCTTGGCAAGAATAAAATACTTGTTTCACTAGTTGATGGAAGCTAAGGTGTTTTCCAAAATTAACCGAAGTTCAAGATGTCATTAGGTAAGGACTAAGGAAGATGACATCAATAAGATAACATTTGAAACTCGATATGGGCATAACTAGTTCATAGTAGTACAATTTAGGCTATGTAATGCACTAGTTTTTTCCATGTGCCTCATGAATAGTATTTTTCAAAATTTCTTGGACAATTTTGTTATTGTAACCTTGAATGAGATCCTAGTGTATTTTAAACATGAGTGCCTCTTGAATGATATTTAAAAAAAAAATTGGACAGTTTTGTTAATGTATTCTCACATGATTTCTTGTGAAAAATGGGTATGTGGTATGTTATGAATCCAAAAAGCTAAACGAGAATTAAAATAAATATGTCACTGATGATTTGGAGCTAGCAACCATTATACTTGCCTTGAAAATGTGGAGGAAATAAATCATGGAAAAGAGGCTTGAATTACAGATTGACCACAATTAGTTGAAGCATTTATTTGGACATCTAAACTTAAATTCCACAAAATCTATATGGCTGGAATATATTTTCTATAACGATTTTGAAATTAAGAACATAAAGGATAAGGAAAAAGAATGGCTAAAGCACCAATAGAAGGGTGCATACCATGCATGCTACATCCATAAGTGTATGAAAATCTGATTTAAAGACCAAAATTTTAAAAGTTGGAAATTCATATTAGCAATACATGGAAATAAAAAGCAACCTTGAACTCGAGAATTTGAAGCCAAAATACAAGGATTATAAAATAGGAAAAGATGGAATTCTTTTGTACAAAGGTAGTATTTGTTTGGCCGATTATTTGTGAGCATTTCACCATTATTTGCAGTCATCCTCTTCAGCATTTATGTCATTTCTTAACCCATTGATTAACCCATTTTACATAATTTCTCACAAAAACATCACAATCATTTCTAATCTTCAAATTGTTTGGTTATCATATATTCCCCTTATTTCCAATGAGTTAATTATGACTATTTTAGGCTTCATAATGAAAATTGCAGGTTATGTTCTTGAAGCTAAAATCAATAGCCATATTCATGATCAAGGAATTAACATTGTTCTTAAACGAATCAGACACATGGGTTTCCTTTTTAAGACCCCAAATATGGATTACAGTGGTTCAAATGTCACCGAGCTCACACATTTGAACCTATAACATTAGGTAAAACGAATTAAGTAGCAGTTTTAGGAAATGAATTTTGCCAATACGATTTCTATACAAATGAAAATGAATTTTGCAAAACTCAAACATTATGTTTTTTAGAATGATCCCATTTACACTCTATGTAGGATTTTCCTCAAATTGTAATGGACCTAGGAGATTTTCCTTACTTTTTGAACCATATTTTTCTAGAATTCATGTTATGACCATTTTATAAAAATCCAAAGTATCTTTCTGCTAGAGGTCTAATCCTGAAGAACAAGGGATTTTTTTTTACCTGCTCATACGCCCTATGTATAAACATACATTATATTGATAGAATAAGGAGAGAAGACTAGATTGAGGTTTGAAATCATGTGTACAAAATTTCCTTGATTTAATACAAAACTTGATCATTTTCGTCCATCTTCAGGGATAAGATCTTGCTCTTCAGGAACAAAAGACAATTTGTATTCCTGATCTCATATAAATCCTTCAATATTCCCCAAATTTCACTTGCTGATTTACATTCTCTAATATTTGATATGATGGAGTCTTTCACTAACATCTTCAGGTTGCTTTACCTTCTCACTTCTCCCAATCTGGGATCGTTGTTGATCGAGATGTTGGCTTCTGCTCATCCCCATTTGCAATTGTCCAAGCAATCAACATTTCTAGCAGAGTCTGCATATTGAATTTCCAATTCGCATAATTGGAGCCATTGAGCTCATTATGCTCATTCAAGTATGCTTTAATCATTTGATTATTGATCTTGGCAATTCAAAAAAAAATTGACATATAAAAAAATATATGTTAGATCTACCCCAGATCTATGTCAAAGATCGAAATCGCTATTCTAGGCTAGTCCGATTTTTTATATTTTACACAGCCTCTAACATTGGTTAATCCCTTGCAATCTAAGTGCCCTCTCCACATGGCCTCCTGGAAAGTATCCACCACACTGCGCACTCTCCATGGCAATCCTATGAGGAACCATGTATAAGGTCATCGCAACCTTCTCTTGATAGACCTCGGCCTACATGCAGCGTTCTCTCGACAGCCACCACCAAGACACAACCCCCTTTCTTTTGTTTGCACAGTTGGCACGATTTAGCACCACGATTTCGTGACGGTTGGCAAGATTGTACAACACAGATTCACAACGATCGTCCAAAATAAAATGTGGGAAGTCTCATAGAGGTATCGGCGCAATTTTTCCTCTGAACCACGTGACGATTTCGCCTCAGGCGTGACAAGAAAATCCTTCACTAACCGTGCAGGTTCCTCAACCCTGCATGTCACGCCCCCAAGCCTATGGTAATCTTCCAACCATGCTAGGCGAGGTGTGGCACTACTAATCGTTTTCTTTTCACCAATACTTACGATCATAGACTACGCCTAACCACTGATTCCTACTTAGTTTGTGTTTCTCAACCAAGTATTATTAATGTACCTTTATACCAATGAACACCCATACACATTCATTATCAACAGCATTATACAAGAGAAATGCACAACAGTATAAAGGGAGGGGCAACTCCCTGCAATATGAGTCTGCCTGATATCAATATATTATACATTCTTTACTTTTACAATGCACAAGTTAAATCTTGGGAAACCCCAAATTTACACTCAACTAAATTTTCACAACTTCGGCAAACTCAGTTGCCCAGCTTGTGAGCACCTCCGCACGGTCGCCGCACGACTCACCAATCCTTCGTTCACCATGTCGCACGATTGTGTTGTTTACCCAACTCGGGCACGCCTCCAAGTCGCCACACACGGGCGCCTCCAACTGAGGCACACCTCTATCCACAATCCCAACACTTCACCAATTCACTGTGCACACTTGCACGATGGGCGAGCGCTCACCCGAGTCGCCCAAGAACCCGTGCCAAGTCATCACACAAACCGGGCGCTCCTCTGTTTCACCATCGGGCACTCCGTCACATAACCCGAGCGCCACACACCTGTGCATGCCCTCGCCTGACCGTCAGGCACTCCTGCCCGCACCTTCACCCACAATCGCGCTTCACCGTGCACGACCGCCCAAGAACGGGCGCATCCTTAAATTTGCGCCTTCCCCCTTAGACTTGCGCACTTGCAGATCTGCGCCTCTCTACATGAGCGAAGATGTGTGAGCAATTTGAATGCTTCCAAATGAACCAACGCATAACCATACTTATATGTGTGGGAGGGGAGGTCATGGCTTGCCGAGCCGACCTCACCCAAGCCCCTGCACTATCGCAAAAGCCCCTACACATGGGAGTCGGACTCCATATCTCCTCCACGCCATATAAACAAGTGCTCACCTCACAAATGCGCATAAGTCATCGCACGCTTGGAGAGCTCGCACCAAACCGCAGGTCGCACTTCATGCCGGAGAACGCAGGTCGTTACATCCTCCTCCGCCTGAAGTCGTTATCGTCCTCGACAACATACCATCCTGGTAGTCATCCACCAAGATCAATTGTATCATCCATGATGTTAACTCCTCCACACACTGCAAATTATCTCTGCAACATATGTAAAACCACGTTTTTATCATGTCTCGTCCCGGTAACCATCTGTCACCAAGATCACCATACCAAGGTATACACCAATCGGTATGTCATACATCGGAAATCATCTCAATCCATGACCATCAACCACCCTGTCACAATCTCCACATGCTGCTCCATTGTGGAAGGTTGGCCCCTCCATCTCAAGCTACATTCCCACTGCAATATCTCGTGTGGACCTCATCATGTGTCGTCCCATGTGAACTGTTGTCATGATACTCCAACACAATGCTAACACATCTTTGTACACTACTAGTCCCCATGTCTGAACTAGTTGGGTAGCTAATCCAACCATCACGCTCAAACCATGAGAGTGAACATCCTCATGCCACCATCATTCGTTTCTCAGAACATCCCTGTCACATCATCAACTCGATCAAGAATCCATCTCCATAAGTGTAAGCCATGCTTAGGTCCATGAAGTAGTCCTCATCTCATCTGCAACATGTTGTCCATGATGTTTGGTGTCAACATGCTACTTGAAATCAACCACATCTATCCCAACATCATCATCCAGATATGTGCCTCCTCAATATGAAGAGACCATCTCATCAACTCCAACTCTCGGTGTGCCACATCTAGGTCTATGAAGCAACCTCCATCATATCTGCAATATGTCATCTCTCAAGTCTGTCATGTGTTTCTCAACCAAGTATTATTAATGTACCTTTATACCAATGAACACCCATACACATTTATTATCAACAACATTATACAAGAGAAATGCACAACAATATAAAGGGAGGGGCAACTCCCTGCAATATGAGTTTGTCCGATATCAATATATTATACAATCTTCACTTATACAATGCACAAGTTAAACCTTGGGAAACCCCAAATTTACACTTAGCCAAATTTTCACAACTTCGGCAAACTCGGTTGCCCAGCTCGTCGGCACCTCCGCACGGTCCTCGCATGACTCACCAATCTTTCGTTCACCTCGTCGCGCAATTTTGTTGTTTTCCCAACTCGGGCACGCCTCCAAGTCGCCACACATGAGCACCTCCAACTGAGACACCTCCGTCCACACTTCACCAAGTCACCGTGCACACTTGCACGACGGGCAGGTGCTCACCCGAGTCGCCGAAGAACCCGTGCCAAGTCGTCGCACAAACCGAGTGCTCCTCTGTTTCACCGTTGGGCACTCTGTCGCATAATCCGGGCGCCACACACCCGTGCACGCCCTCACCCAACCGTTGGGCGCTCCTACCCGCACCTTCACCCACAACCGCGCTTCGCCGTGCACGACCGCCCAAGAACGGGCACATCCTTAAACCTGCGCCTTACCCCTTAGACTTGCGCACTTGCAGATCTGTGCCTCTCTACATGAGCGAAAATGTATGAGCGAGTTGAATGCTTCCAAATGAACCAACGCAAAACCATACTTATATGCGTGGGAGGGGAGGTCATGGCTTGCTCAGCCGACCTCACCCAAGCCCCTGCACCATCGCAAAAGCCCCTACACATGCGAGTGGGCCTCCATATCTCCTCCACGCCATATAAACAAGTGCTCACCTCACAAATACGCATAAGTCATTGCACACTTGGAGAGCTCGCACCAAACCACAGGTCGCACTTCATGCCGGAGAACGCAAGTCGTACTTCATGCCGGAGAAAGCAGGTCGTTACAGTGCAGCTCTGATACCATGATAAAAAATGATGTTTGTATTAAATAAACAACGAGTGGTTAGCTCTACGATAGAGAGTATGGCTCTGCAGAACGCTCTACATTATCCATATACATCACACATTATATAGCAATCATGAATTTAGAGAAGTTAAAACGAATTCACTATTGAGAAATATTCCCCATCATCGATAACAATTTTCTGAACCAAAGAAAACCTTCCATAGTCCACCTTACATAGTAATGGACGATGCGATTAGAAGATAGAATCTACTGGATCAACTATGCGTTGGTCATAACATTTTTTGTCCGTAACCAATAAAGTTCACAAACTGAACTTCACAAACTTCTCACCATCTATTTTCGGGTGCATAGCATTCAGTGGTCGAAAGGCTGCAGCACGTGGTGGACATTTGCAGGTGTTGGACATGGCTACAATAATCCGTTGTCAATTTAAATTCACTAATAATAATTTTTCAATACCCTCATCTCTCACGTAACATTGCACATTTACCCACACGATTCAGCATTCGAGCTCTTCGGCCTCCATTTCGAGGGAAAGCTGCTTTAAGATTTACCCCTGGGCTCAATAGCTCAATAGCAAAGCAATGTCCAGTACGATTTTCTCCCAGGGCAACAGTAACAATGTTCGTGGCTCTTCTTACTTGAGAAACAGGATGCACAACATTTTATTCAAGCAGCTCACACAAATCAAATATTCACTCAAATTATATTTTAACAATCTGTAAATTATTTTTACACATTTTCACACACTCTATACTAATTTATTTTTATAATGGCGTGGCTCTTCTTATTTGAGAAACAAGATGCACAACCTTTTATTCAAACAGCTCACACAAATCAAATATTCACTCAAATTATATTTTCACACTCTGCAAATTATTTTTACAGATTTTCACACGCTCTGTGCTAATTTATTTTTACACATTCTCACACACTCTATGCTAATTTATATAGAATCAATTTTCAAGGCTTCTTTACCTCTTTATAACCTTATTTTATGGGAGTCAGGTCAATATCTGCTCTGATGTTAACAAAAAAATAGGGAGGATAGAGAACAACTAAACACAATCCCAAACACATTTCTATATCTTTATAGACTAGAACAAAATTCATACATAGAAATAAATAATAATTTCTACATTAATACTTAACTCACAATAATACAAGAGACAACATAAATTCTTATTAACATTTTCAATTTAAACGTGATTTTTTTATCAAATTCATTTTGAAACCACGATGCTTAATATTATCAACTTTTTACATTATATTTTTCCAGTTTCTTAGATGCGGGAATTGAGAAAAGATCTATCGTCAGACGTCCTTATTAGTGTTTGCATTTACGCGTGGTTTGGTTTGAAGTATGATATATCATATTTTCATATAAATTAAATCATTCTATATAATCTTTTTATTGTTCATGTATTGTTGTTATATGGAAAATCATTATATAATATTTTTCACGGAAAATTTATTTAATGTTTTAATGGTTTTGGGCATTTCAATTTATATCACTTTATATAATTCTTTATGGTTCCTATATGGAAAAAATGATTTAGTTTTTTTAATGGTTTGGATATTTTTACTATATAAAAAAATAGATTATTTTACAAACGATTTTCAAATCTACTGAGCATAAGAAAATTTATAACAATTAAAGATAAAAAAAAATACATTTTTTTTCATGGATAATGCAAATGATAAAAATTTAATATATTAACTAAATGAATCTCAAGGTGAGATACTTCTAGAGTCTATAAACATTCATACCCTCATGTTATTTGTCAATCAGGAAAACAGCCTAGTACATATAAGCTTTCACACAATGAGGTGGTTTCAACCACTCCCTAAATAGTAGGATCTAAGACCTAATTTTAAATTCTCAATCCTATCCTTAAATCAACTAATTGTATCTTTCTCCATTAATTCTAACACTGGACCCTTAATGGAGAAACCATACTTAAAAAATAACATGTGCTTGTTGATCTAGTATCAGCTAGGCTTACAATTAAAACATGAAAAAAATTTGAAACAAAGGGTTTTCATTTTAGTCTTTTTGCTTAAGAATCCATGCTTGTTCATGTTGAGTCAAGGCTTCATCTTCACTTTCCTCGCTATGAGATAGTGATGTATCTTTATCTCATTTCTTCCCAGGTGATGGAAAGCTTGAATTCTTATTCTCGCCCTTCTCAATATTATGACATGCTGGATAGGAGAATTTTCCCTCTCACTATTCCAAGTGTCAACCATCTGAATGTTCTCTCCAAATTTGTGTACAACAGATTGTGCCTCTTGATTCTCTTGGTCATCAATAGAACCACATTGTTTTTCTGAAATTTCTTCTAACTCAAACATACTGACCATGGTAATGCTTCCAAGTGCCCACATGAGAAAATCATCATCACTAGAATAAAAAATATCTAAAAGTATAGACATGTTGTTAAAGTCCAGCGTATCTCACTTCGAGATTCCTTTTCGACTCCACAGAGTCCTCTAACTAGCTCCAACAACCCGATTACCATGGAGGCGGGAAACTTCTCCCTTTGGAAGCTCTTCAACTATAGAACCTTGTATATTGTGGCTTCTCCGCATCCAACACTAGTAGCTCGAGCTTGATACGCAACAATCGTGGAGGTCTTAGCACTTCAACATAGGCTAATCCCTTTTCAATCTGCACTCACTTTTGTAGCCTCAGCGAGCAAGAAAGCATGCTAATTTACAATTCTCTATGGCAATTTTAATGCACGAATCTGTGACGAATCTCAAGCCTTAACCTTCTCGTCCTTGTGTAATGACAGATCACACAAGTAGCTCCACACAGTCGCAACACAAGTAAGCTCCTTGCCTCCTCTTTTTTCTTTAATGGGCAAACTAAAATTCTTTAATTAAAGAACCAAAAAAAACTTTTAAATAAACATCCATATTTCCTTCTTTAATTAAAATTAATAATCGACCCTTATAATAAGAGCCCCTTCTTTTTTGAAATAAAGAATTTAGAATTATTAAAAAAAAACTTCAGAGCCACCCACAGATTCCACTATTGGTTGTCATCAAGTGCGATTCATAAGCACATTATCAAAAAAAAATAGAACGTGAGAATGTAATTCCCAACTTGGTAGAGAACCGTTTTCAACGCTATTCCACTCTTAGCTACCTCTACGGAGTCAACAACTCAATCCACACTCGCACGCAACAGTTTCATTGAACATCAGATCAATATCATGCCAGGAACAAACATCGGCCTTCAATGATAAACGTTGCCACTGGAGTGCATTGAATCCACACGACCCTGCTCAAACAGGTTTCGGCCTCCTGCATGATCTCTTTTTTTTTGAATCAGCAGATCTCAACTCACAGGATGACAACTCTCCATGTTGTCACAACTAGTACGCAGATCCAACACACTTCTGCAGATAGAGGATTTCCAATCGAGCTCGAATCTAGTCAAACCTCCACGTGGATCAGCGTGAGTGTCCCTTTTAAATCTGCGATGTTGTCCCACGTTGAGAGAAATTGTTGTAAGGAAGAGGTGAACAACGCATTTTTCTCTCATTTTTCTCTCGAGGAATGGCAGTGGTCAACATAGAAAAGCACATTTCTTTATCAAAAAAAATTGATTTTGTTGAAAACGTAATTTCAACGCATCACGCAGCCGTACTATCCCCCGAAACCACAGTTGCAAAACCACAAATCTCCGGTAATTTTATCAGACCGCTTTTGCGTGAAGGCAGTTTTCGTACACAAGAGCCCGATACAATATAGTGTTGACGCGTGGCTCTCCCCATTAGGTCATCATCTCTGACATATCAGGACGTAAAGTTCAACATAAAAGTGGCTTCCGATATTCTCCTCCACCGTCTGATGTGCTCCAGCATTATCCACCGTTGATTGTTCAAAGCTGCATACAAGGCTGCAATAAATGTTATGTGGAGTAAAGTTCGGTTAAAAAGACCTTCCCATATTCACCTCATCCGTTCGATTCGAGGAGGGCAAATCAACGGTCGACGGGCATCTCAAGTTGCATACGAGCCTGCAGTTAATGTTGAGTGGAGTAAAATACGAGCTTGGTTGACTTCAGACTTTCTCCAGGAAGGGATTTAATAATTTGTCATAGGTGTTGGTAAACATTTAAGTTTTATTTATGGCATGTATGGGCGTGAATTAATCATGGCATGAGCAATGTCATATAGTTTTAATCATAGCTACTAAGTTCGGCCGAATTGGCAAAAAAAATACGAAAATTCGATAATACGATTCGATTCGCAGATTAGTACGGAGGTTTCAATACGACCCGATAGTGTTAGGTGACCCTGAATTTTTTTTTCCAAAGGGAAGAACCTGTTGACGTCCACCGTGAAATTATAACCAGTTACCGGTTGACGTCCACCGTGAAATATAAGAACTATGGATTAAGCAGTCATCGGTTGAAATTATAAGCAGTTAAGCAGTTAATCCATATTTTTGAAGCAGTCACTGGTTGACGTCTCTCTTGAAATTATAACCACTATAAATTGTGAGTATTAGTGAGTGAAGACAACGAAAAATATTAATGGGTTGATGTTATTGTTTTATATGAGATATTGTAATAATTTTAATATTTGGAGATCATTTTAAATTTATTTTTGATATTTAGATACTTTGAAATTTTGTTATTATTATTATAAATTTTTTTTATATTTTTTTTTATTAGGTAATATTAATAAATTTGATACATTTTATTCTTAATATTTTTGGGTAATTATACAGTTAAAATGTTTATAACATTTTAAACACTATTGAATATTTATTATTTATTTATCTCAATCCTTCAACAAGCTAGCAGTTCGACAAATCGAAGGATGCGCGCGCGCCTGGTTAGGGTTCTGAAACATGCCCTAAGGAAGCGCCGACAGCCTGCACAAGGAATCCTCTGCGGCGCCTGACGTTTCTGCTCACAACCCGATCTGACAGGAAGAAGAGCCAGTCATGAGCGCGACTCAGGGGGGGGCATCGCAGCCCTCCCCTTCCAACCTCAAATCAAACGAGGATCTCATCTTTGGATCCTTAGATCCGGACCTGCTCGGTCAAGGGCAGAAGAACCCGGAAGACAACAGCAACTTGCAGAGCGAGACAGATCCAAAAAATGACAAACCACAGGTCACCTCTTCGACCTGCCGCCCAATAGCCAAGGAAAGACCAAGAATAGAGCTGCCTGGAGATATCATTGACAACCGAATCGAGTTCATGCAGGATCATGCAGTCATAGGAAAGTTCATAGGGTTTTGGCCCACTGAACGAGCCTTAAGGGGATGGATAGCGGCCAAATGGAAGCCAAAAGGGGATGTCACCCTTCAGCTAGGGGCAAAGGGCTTCTTCACAGTCATATTCTACTGTTTGGAAGATAAGCATCGAATACTGGGGGGAGGTCCGTATTTTTTCAACTCGGCGGGGCTGTACCTCAGAAACTGGAAACCCCGATTCAATCCAGACAAGGAAGATCTGGCCTGGGCTCCAGTCTGGATCAGGCTATTCTCGCTCCCGGAGGAATATTGGGAGGAGCAATGCCTAATGAAGATTGGCAATGGAGTGGGCAAATTCATCAGGGCTGCTGAAGAAACAAAAAACCGTAAGTTCATTTCTTATGCCCGAATATGTGTTTTCATCAGGCTCAACGAGGCCCTTCCTGATTATGTCACTTTAACTCATAGAGACGAGGAATGGATCCAACCTCTTGACTATGAACATGTCCCCTTTAGATGCCGCCGATGCCATGTGATAGGACATTTATTTAGGGATTGTCCCCTCAATGCCAAAACCAGTGCTCCTGAGACCTCTGATACCTCCCCTCAAGACGGCTTCACCAAAGTCACGAACAGGAAGCGCATGCATAAGAAGCCTCAGAATGGGCCAAAGCCACAGCCATCCAAAACCCAAAACCACGTTTCCAAGAACAGCTTTGAGTCTCTAGGCAATCTCCAAGAGGATTCAGCCCCCACCCGTGAAAGTATGCCTCCCCAAGCTTCCCGTGACCCTCACCCCAAAAACCCTGCTTCCAAGACCAGCGCTGTCACTTCAGGAGATCACTCTGATGATAGGCCTTCTGATCCCGCTGTTAACCCTAACCGCCCCTCCTCCTCCACCATTCCCCCCCCCTTCTAACCCCTCTTGGACCAAATCGCCGGTTATTAGCCCTATCATTCTCAGGCGGAGTCCGGAAGATGAGACAGCGATCCCTGAGGAAATGATAATGGATGGGATGATATTCCCTCCGAAGGATACATAGATCAATCAGGAAGAAGGAAGCCAAGTCCAAAAAATGCAGGAAGAACCCGAAAGCATTGACCTACATGGCCTGAACATCATCGATCTGGAACTAGCATGCAGGAAACAAGCATATGAATCCATCACTGAGACAGATCTGGAAAAGCTCGAAGAGGTCATCTCTAGAGCTTATCACCAAAACCAACTAGGCATTCAACCTGGCAGCGAATGGAATGACAGCGCCCGTCCAAAGGACTCCAAAAAGAGAGGGCGGAAGACAGATCTCCAAAGAACCATAGCGGTTGGTAAAATCCTGGTGGACTCAGGAAGGTATGCAAAGTTGACGAAGTACTACAGGCCTTCACCAATCAGTTAAACCATGAAGCTTGTCTCTTGGAATTTAAGAGGGCTTAACAGCCCAGGAAAACAACGAATGTTGAAAAAAATGATCAAGATGGAAAAACCGCAGATGTGTTTCTTTCAGGAAACCAAATGTAACAGCACTACGCTTGGTCGCTTTCTAGCGAAAGCCTGGCCAGGATGCAGATCAGTGGCCGTCGATGCTTCGGGAGCTTCTGGGGGACTTGCTATAGCTTGGAACTCCCAAGCTGTCTCTCTCTTAGATTTTCATGCCTCCCATCATCTTATACAGGCAACATTCCATATTCTAGGTACCAACGTTCATGGCAACCTATCTAATGTCTACTTTCCGCAGGACTCTGGTAGCAAAAGTGCGCTCCTCAATACCATTGAGATACTAAGCAGGATTCGGCAACATCCTCTTTGGATAGTAGGCAAGGATTTCAACATGATAACCAGGATAGAGGAGAAGACAGGAGGAAGAACAAGACTAGAACCAGAGGCAGAAAGTTTCAAGGACTTCATAAGATTGGCCTCTCTCATAGATTTACCATTTTGTAATGGCACCTTCACCTGGAGTAATCGCCGAGGGGGAAAGCATCAAATCTCTTCTAAACTTGATCGATTTCTGATCTCGGACAACGCAGTCCACATGGGAGGCGACTTCACGACGGAGATTCTCGCCCACTCTGGATCTGACCACTGGCCTATTGCCCTGCAATGGCAAAGACCAGGGGACACAACCAGGCGTCCTTTCCGCTTCGAAGCCTTTTGGCTCACTCATCCTGCATTCAAGGATTTCGTCAAAACCACCTGGGCCTCCTTTATCCCTCCGGAAGGCTCGAAAATGTATCAGTTGCAGCAGGAATTATGGTTTCTAAAAAGTCATCTAAAGCGCTGGAATAGGGAGACTTTTGGGAGCATATTTAAGGAGCAACAGAAATTAAACAATGAGATGAAGGAGCTTCATCAGAAAATAATCACTACTAGGCACACGGATGCAACTCTGGAACAAGAACGGCATTTATCAGATCAGCTTGAGGACCGAAGGAAACAAGAGGAGATATATTGGCGACAAAAATCGAGGGTCAGATGGTTGCGGGAGGGAGAGCGCAACACTAAGTTCTTCCATAATACAACAGTTCAGAGGAGGATGCACAATAATATTCCCTTCCTCCAGAACCAGCAAGGGGCAAGAGTGGAGGAGCACAAGGAAATTGAACGAACCCTCCTCAATCATTTCCAACAAGTTCACAGGGAGCCTGCAGGGGATAGACAAAGGGAGATTGGGAAAATAACCAGTAACATTCCCAAGCTCATAACGGAAGAACAAAACGAGCTCCTCATGCGCCCAATTCAGCCCCAGGAAGTTGACGAGGCAATGGCACAGCTGAAAGAAGGTAAAGCTCCTGGCCCGGATGGCTTCACCACAACGTTTTTTCACGCTTTCTGGGATATGACTAAAAAGGAGGTCTGGGAGATAGTTGAGGAATCCAGAGCAATGCGATGGATTCTCCCTTCCCTCAACTCCACGTTTATCGCTCTCATACCTAAAGAGGAGAACTCCATGACGCCGGACAAGTTCAGGCCCATTGCACTCTGTAATGTCATATACAAAGTTATATCCAAAGTTGCCGCTAACAGGTTAAAACCCCTCCTTCCCTTGCTTGTCTCTCCGGAACAGTCGGGTTATGTTGAAGGCAGACAGATTCTGGACGGCATCATTCTCTCGAATGAAATCATTCATTCGCTCAAGCAAACTAAGCAAGCAGGCATGTTGCTCAAGCTAGATCTATCAAAAGCATTTGACAAACTCAGCTGGCCCTACATTCACCAAATGCTGATCGCGTTTGGATTCTGCTCCTCCTGGGTTCGTTGGATCATGAGTCTCATCACCTCCTCTCACTTATCTATCTTGGTCAATGGTTTCCCCTCCCGTCCCTTCAAACCCTCTCGGGGTATAAGACAGGGAGATCCCCTCTCCCCCTTTCTCTTTGTGATCATGGCTGAAGGGCTAGGAAGGCACATTAAACAAGCCCTTCTTTCTCATCGCCTCAAAGGCATCTCTCTCCACCACACCCCAGCCTCCTCACATCAACAATTTGTTGATGATACCATGCTCTTCGGCTACCCTTCAGTCCAAGAAGCCTACCACCTGAAATCTCTGCTCAGCGACTTTTCAGAGGCCTCTGGCACCCATGTTAACAGCTCCAAATCTCAAATCTTCTTCTTCCACACCCCTCCTGTGGTCAAATCTGCGATCACCCGCATTCTAGGTTTCAGAACTGCCTCCCTCCCTTCCACTTACCTTGGAGCTCCTCTCACAGCTTCTGCCTTAAAACAACCAGCCTGGAGGATCCTGTTAGAAAAACTCGAGTCAAAGCTCTCTTTATGGACTCTTCGCTCTCTCAACATGGCTAGTCGAGTGGTTCTAATAAAGTCTGTTTTACAGGCTATGCCTCTCTACCTCTTCTCTATCTTGGCAGCCCCAAAGTGGGTCTTAAAAAGACTAAGAAATATGCAGCGTGACTTTCTATGGGGAAGCTCAGAGACAAATCGAAAATGGGCTCTGGTGAAATGGGACACAGTATGCAAGCCCAAAATCCAGGGAGGTATAGGTCTAAGAGACCCTGAGAACAGCAACACTATAATGAATGCTAAGATATGGTGGCAATGGGTAACGAATCCGGACAAACTGTGGGCCAAAATATGGAGAGCCAAATATGCCAATAACAGGCCCCAAGAGGAACTCATCAGATTCACACCCACGGACAAAGGCTCACTCATCTGGAATGCAGCGAAGCAGCACTATCAGCTCATACAGAAGCATAGTTTCTGGGAGATAAGGAACGGGTGCACGACGCGTTTCTGGAATGATGCATGGAATCAAATGCCCAGTCTCTCCAGCGTCTTTCCACCAGAGGCAAATCAGATCAGGCAGGAACAGCAGCAGGCCACTGTCCATCAGTACTGGACTCAAGAAACGGAGAATGGATTTAGACAATGGCTACCAAGCAACCAGATAACCAGCAACGCCATTATTGCAGGAAGAGATGAATTGGAGAATGAGTTAAAGAAAATAAGCATACGACATCAGGAAGGTGCAGACATTCTCAGATGGGGATACTCTCCGAAAGGATCCTATTCCACCTCAGAAGCATATCATCTGATGGGCGATTTTCCCATCAGGCCGGACCCTCTCTGGGGGAGAATATGGAGCTTTAAAGCATGGCCCAAGGTAACCCTCTTCCTTTGGATGGTAGGAAACAAGAAAATTCTCACATGGGATAGGCTTAGAAGACGTAATTTTCAGGGTCCCTCTATTTGTCACAATTGCTTCCAAAATGAGGAATCCCAGCAGCATCTTCTAGACTCATGCCCTCTTGCCAACCTGATCTGGGATAAGATAAGTTTCAGATGTCAACGTCGATGCAAAGTAAACAACGATATCATTGATACCATCAGACAATGGCCAAAAACTCCCTACAACTGCGCGATTCTCAATCGTCTTTGGAATATTATCCCAGGTTTAACTCTCTGGAACCTCTGGAAGGAAAGGAATTGGCGCATCTTCAAAAATCAGACCTCTCCTATAGAAATAATCTGGAATCAGTTGAAGGGCAATCTCAGAGAAACCCTGCTCTTGCATCAGTGGGCAAAAGAGGACTTCCCAACTGCAGACAATGAGAAAAATATACTTGACAATTGGGAGTTACCGATAACTCAGGAAACCACATCCACACAGAAAATCAATAGAAATATCAAGGATAATTGCAGATGGATACCCCCCCCCATCAAATCATACAAACTCAACTTTGATGGAGCCTCCAAGGGCAACCCAGGTCAAGCAGGATTTGGAGGAATCATACGAGACTCTAAGGGTTCCCTCTTGCAGCTTTACTTTGGCAACATTGGATGGGATACCAACAATTCAGCTGAACTGGAAGGACTTTGGCAAGGACTGTCTATAGCAAGGGAGCTCAATCTACATCCTCTGATGGTAGAAGGAGACTCCTAGATCATGATTAACATGGCTATACGTATACAAAATGGTTCTCATACAAGGAAAGTAGCACATAGTTGGCGGCTTGAAGCAAGGCTGAATAACATTGAACGTGAAATGCACCAACACAGAGCACTCTCCTTTCTTCACACTCGAAGAGAAGGCAACAAGACGGCTGACCTCCTAGCCAACTTGGGGGTGGAATGTTCAAGGACCCTTCTAACAGGGAACTTGGACATCATACCTAACCTTCAAAAGGCTCAGGAATGTAAGAGTCTCATCCAAAGTGATGCAGAGTTCCCGGATGCGGGTGGAGGCACGTCTCAGCCGAACGAGACACATGCATAGCATGTGATGACTCGTGCCATCGACAGAAGGTTAAGTCATGAGCCGCCAAGGAATAAAGAAGGAGCGACGGAGCTACAGGCATTCAATGCCGAGTACAGAGGCAGTTAGGAGGTGCAGAGAGCCATTAAGGCAGGCTCGGACTGAGGCCTCAGAATGTGCATTCATAAGCAGGATGGCGGGTGGCCAATTCACAACAAGATTGAGCAAGGAATTTTGCAGAGTCAGAGGAATTCGATTAGGGGGAAATTTCGTTATTCTGGCACTGCCTGGTCGGGGGAGACCTTCTGCAACTCCAGCAGAGGAAGGTATTCTGTGGGGGAGCGCCGGTATAATCCTTCTGGTGTCTGTGCTCCTGAGGTGGTCCAGACGTCGAATTCCCCCTCTGGGCATTGTGGTATCAATATACAATTGGCAAAGGTCCAGGAACGAGGCAAGTGCGGAGATAGTTCTATGGCAAGACATCGAGAGAGACAGTCGTGCAGGAGAGGGTCAGGCAGAGGGTCATCCTCTCGACGACCGGCGGAGGAGCAGCATCATCACTGCTGCTGTTGCTACTGCCATCGGAGGGCAAAAGCAACACCATTACAGGGCAGACAATTCTTGGAGGTTGGTAATGCGAGTGAGGGAGAGAAGGGGCTTCCGGCCTTCGGCTCTGTCATTTTCACCTTGGGCAGCTCGGAGGAGAATGTGGGCATCAATGCCCACATCTCAATCTTATTCACTAAATTGCCAGATGAGGAGGAAGTCCCGGTGGCGCCACCACCATTGCCACAGAGCGAAGAGGACAGGGACGCAACAGCGGCGCAACCAATGCTGGCAGACGAAGGCAAAGGGAAGGAACCTCTGCATCATCCCTCGCCATCTTTGGGGCCAGCTCCTCTCGGCTTCACTGAGGAATCGTGGAAGGCACTGTGGGAGGGCGTTGAAGAAGGGCATGGATGGGCACACATTGTGGAAGATAAAAGCCTTTGTGAGGAGGCGGAGGCACATCTGGCCGCCTCTCGACCACCATCCTAGAACTGAAGCAAAATCGGGTAAATCAATTTTGAACAATAGTTATGTAATCCGGCAGCATACTTCTCTGTCTCCGTCCTGTTCTTTTTTGAAGGGTCTGTGGTCTTCTCTCTATTCGGTAAAGTCCTTGTTGGTTCAGATATGGCTGTCTGATAGCCATTATCCTCAGTTAACTTTAGTAAGACGCCCCTGCGTGGGCGGTCAAGTGTCAATTTTGTATCTGTTGTTCTAGCTCTTGTCTGTTAGGCCTCTCTGGAAAGATAAGGTCAATTTTGAAAAATGTAATAGGTTATCAGCTGATGCTGCCCCTGCGAGGGCGCTCTCCATCCTTAGAAGTCCGGGGTGCAATCGCTGACCCTGATTGGCATGTTTTAATGACTGTAAAATTTCTTCTCTGTACATATAATAGAATTTAGACTTTTTACCGAGAAAAAAAACATTTTAAACACTATTGGAAAATAATGATTTTTAAATAATATTATTAAAAAAAATTTAAGATGTATACTCTCAATTTTTTCCCTATTAAATTTTAGAAAAATCGATTTTTTTCCTGTATTGAATCTAATTCAAATTTAAATCTGAATTCATTTTTTTTTTTTTTTTAAGAAGAAAACACACTATATGGTTTATATCATAGTTACCAACTTCGTTCGGACGAAAAAAATAAGATAATTCGCCAGTTCGGTTCGGTACGGCGATTAATTTGCTGAATTCCAATTTGGTACGGTGCAACATTTTTGTCAAAGTCCCCTGCTCCAACTCACTGTCTCCTGCTTAGTCCCTTAACTTGAACGTGTTTCGCACTCGAACATGAATACGTAATGTGTTTTGTTACGCTGAACAATGGCCTATACAGTAAATAGTTCTGGACTATGCTTCGTTACACCTAACAATGGCCATACCCAAGGTATACGATAAATAGATCTGGAAGTTTGATATATACACACCCATATGGTTGACTAAATAAATATTAATTTTTTAAATTAAGGGATTTTTAAATATTATTTAAATATATTTTAAATTCAGAAAATAGTGTTGTACATATGTAAATTTAAAAGTATTAATTTACTCTTTTTTTACTTATTTTGTTAAAAAATAAAATTACATTTTATTTCATTAAATTAAAAACTTATTTTTCAATAGTTGAATTAGTGGAAATAGGTCATTGAACTTACTTCTTAATTGTTGAATAGGAATGAGCAAGGTAAATTTTTAATTCTAGCTTTGCTTTGTTGATACATTGGAAGAAATTTTTAATTCCAGTTTTGCTTTGTTGATCCATCGGAAAAATACAAGTTCCGATTTGCACAACATTGGTGAAAATAATACAGGGAAGGGCAAAACAAGTTTGGAACTAGGCATCCTTAGTGGAAAATTGAAATAATGTAGAGAAAGGCAAAGCTAATACTAAGATCAATTAACTTTTGTAAATTTTCTTATAAGAATATATATATATATATATTTCCTATAAAAATGGTCTTTTATTTTATTTTTTTTTTTTATTTCCATATAAGAAATCAACTTACTAATTCATTATTGTGATTATAGAAGCTTTAATACATAAAATACCAACCTTTTTTATCTTAACAAATTGATAATTTTTATTGGAAAAAAATAAAAAAATATATAATTTTTATAGAAAAAAATAGTAATTTCTATATTAGAAAATTTTATAAAATAACAAATTGCAATTAAGAAAAAGATAATTCTTACCTTACAAGAAATTATAAAATAGAAAATAGGTTGCAAATCAATAACTCTTATATAAAACATAAAAAACAGTAATTTCTATTTTGGAAAAAAATCTACTCATACAATTTTTATATTTTTGTTAAAATTTTGGATATAATGATTGTTTATTTAAATTTATAAAAAAAATAAATATATTTAAGTATTTATAAGATGTATAGTGTCGAATTTTTTCCTTATTGAATTTTATAGAGTCGTATTTTTTCCATATCGTATCGAATTCGAATCCGAATTCGAATTCGAATTTGGTAACTATGGTTTTAATTTTATTGCTTTTTAATTATTCACGGGCGTAAGTTTGTTTTAACAGAACAAGTAAAATGTTTTTGTTGGTCAATTTTGGGATGTGAAACAAAAAAACGCACAGCAGTGCAGGAACGAAGGCGAAGAGGTGAATGAAGAAAACCAGGAACGAAGGCGAAGAGGTGAATGAAGAAAACCAGGGGAAGTCTGTATCAGAAAAACCATGAATTGTTTCACACAGCAGTGAAAAGGGAACAGTAAGTTTTGTAAATGTAAAACCATTTTTACAGCAGTAAATGCGAATGTAGATTTTACAGAGCAGTGTAAAAATCAATTGTAACAGAGGCAAAGTAATTTTGTTTTTTGGGTGAAAAGTTTTTGGTGAATCCCTCTGAGTGAAAGAGGATGAATATGTATCAGTAATTTTGTTTTAATGAATAGAAATCCTTTTATGGTGGTGCAATACTCTATTCTTCAGTAAAAAAAAATTTAAAGCTTCCCTGTGCACAAAGGATCCTGGAGTAAAAGAAACAGAGCATTGCCTCTGTGTACTTGAATTTTGTGTTTTTGGGACTTTGCCTCAAAAATCCCCAACAGATTTTCTCCAGACTTTCCCCATTCTCTGCTTCTTCACCCATCTTCTTTGCACCTCCTCACACACCTTCTTTGCACCACTCTGTCGGCCTCCTCCGATTAACAGCATGCCATTCCAATTAGTGGTTGCCTCCACGATTTTTACGATGAAACCAACGTCGGTGATCCTCCAAGGCAGGGCTCTGCAGATGTTCCTCGAGGGCGATCCTCCACGGTAGACATCCACGAAGTGACCTCCGTGCAATTCTCAGTGCTTCTGCCTGCGGCCTTCACACAGTAATCCGCAGTGATACGAAGAGGCTCTCAACCATTTGTCAAAGCAAGCAGACTTTTCAAACAACACACAGGCTTCTTGAGGGTCTTAGGCCTCTGATCCCATGCAAACAAGAGCCCACCTTGCACCAAGGTCGGCATGATTTTACACCAAGGATTTGTGAACGTCTTCGCGATCGTACATGACAGACCTACCATGGCAGGCGAAATGAAAAAGACAGGAAGGGTTATAGTGGATCGGTGCGTAGACAATTTCACCTTAGTCAGGCCTTTCAAATCCTCCAGTCAACATACGGTTTTCTCTGTTCTGTAGCTCTGATATCATGATAAAAATTCAATATATTAACTAAATGACTCTCGAGGAGAGATACTTGGACAGTGTATAAACATTCATACACATGCACTATCTATCAATCACTATCACGAGAACAACCTAATACATATAGGGTTTTACACAATCATAGTGGTTTCACCCACTCTCTACATAGTAGAATCTAAGACCTAATCTTAGAGTCTCAATCCTATCTTTATAACAACTAGCTATATCTTTCTCCATTAATTTTAACAAGTGCAAGCTTAAATTTATACCTCATGTATGTGTGTAGCTATATCTTTCTCCATTAATTCTAACAACAAGTGCAAGCTTAAATTTATGGCTCATGTGTGTTCACATATAATGCACAACCATATCTTTGAACTTAGTTGCTAGAAAACCAGAACTCTAATAGAAAGTTCAAAATTGTTTAAAAGTAACCTTCACCATAGTTATGAGCTAAGTTGCTTAAGAAAAGTAACCTGGACCATAGTTATCAACTAAGTTGCTCGAAAACCAGAATTCTAATAGAAAAATAAGCTGCTCGACCACCAAAATTCTAATAGAAAACTAAAAAAGGTTATCTTGACCCTAATGTCTATCATGGGTTGATAAACATTTGTTCACCATGGAAAATATGGATTCCGTTTCCATCTTAATGATTTTATGTTAGCTTATAGAAAAACATGACGTAGATAATATGTTTATTTTTTTAGATAAAAGCCAATTTTCCTTTTAGAATTAGAATTATAATTAACACAACAAAATAAAACTATAGACTAGGTTTCTAATATGAAGAAATATTATATATATATATATATATATATATTAATATATATATTATTTCAATGATTTTCTATTTTAAAGAAATGTAATATTATTAATTTTCGTATGATAAATAGAACTTTTTGTTAGGAATTAAATATTTTTACTAAATATGTGGATTTCTGTCATAGTCCCAACTACGTTAATATCCAAGTAAAAAAAAATTTATACTTTACACGTAACAATTATGTGTCACGTATCATTGTGCGCATATGGTAACTTACCTTTGTACATTGTAATATTTGATGACCTAAGTCTTAATATATGGGATGCGTTAGTTGTTATATGGTTCTATGTTGAAGTGGCGGATTATCCATGCCACTTGGCGCTTCCGTTGCCACCTGTCTCATGCATTTATTCGGGAGGGGTATCCCTCTACCGTCCGGACAAGAATGGTCGGACTCCTCGGGATTTCCTTGGATACATTCCTTGTTGAAGCTCACTGTGGTAGCTGTGACAGTAATTGCTGCAATACAACCCGCCGCTACCTCGGGATCCTGCCTGCAACGAACGTTCCAGATCCGTTTCCTGAAGATCTACGGTGTTCATTTACTTAAGCTGATTGAAAAGGGTTCGTTTAGGGTTTGGGATTTCTATTTGCGCAGTCGGCTTTGCAACCCGTGATCCGCCGAGAGCGGTTCTCACCGCTTCTGGTCGGCCATAATAGATTACTTCGAGCTCAGCTGAGAACGTTTTGCTACCTGCATAGGGCGACCCACTTGGACAATGAGGCTGTCAGTACTGCTCGGCATTCTAATGGTATATCATTTCTGTGTTTTTTTAAAATTATTTACCCTGACGGGATTTACCTTTTACATGCCGCTTAACAGAGAAAATGAGTTTGTTGATGCATTGGGTTTTTGCTGCAGGGCACCGAGCATGGAGTTCAGCGTCGACAGGGGTTTAGCGGGTTTCATTTCACCTCCATTGCCGGGTAAGTTTACCCTAACTACGGTTTATCAATGTTAGTCCCAATTTCATTGTCTGAACCCCGTTTCTTTTACTGCCAGGAGTCCCTTCTGCTCTCTATGATTGTTCGAGCTATGAAGCCCTTCGACGGCATTTAAGTTACTGGGTTTTCTTTGCAGTTGTGAAACCCTGCATCTCTTTTCTGTCATTTATATATTCTTCTCGAGCCTATTCGAGCGAGTAAGATATGGGTTTGTCTTTGGTCTACACAGTCTGTAGCATTATACATGTTTTGAAACCCTTGGGGTTCGATGTATTATTTATTTTGGCACCATACAGTGATGCACTCAGTGGTTTATCTAGACTCGGCTCTACTGCTTGACATTGTTAAATATTTCAGGGTTTAAGCGGTCTGATATTACTTCTTGATTAATTTATATGGCTATTTGATATCTTATGAGGGTTTCACGTGTTTTTGCATCCGCGACTCTGTATTACAGAAATGTTCCTATTCATTTCCGTGTGAATTAGTTCTGGATAATATGTTCTAAAAATGAATGCCGCTTGTATTTACAGATGATTATTCGCGTAGATATCAGGTGGTGTTCTTTTACTAGTCCTGCTGTAGAATTCTTACGCCAGGTTATGCATATTTCTTGTGATGCCTGCTTTACCCTATGGGAACTATTCGCGACTTACAGTTATTTTGGTATATCTATACATTCCTCTAATGGTATACAGGGTTTCATTAATGTTTTAGCTGCAAATATCATTCTGAGACTCTCTGTTGATATATGCGTATATATGTTACAGGTCGTTCTTTTTTTTTATAAATATATTATACCAGACGTTTCCGTCTTGGTCACCATGGGGTTTTTCTGTTACTTCATTCCTTCTTTTGTTTTTCTGAATCACGCTTTTGATTTCAGCTACCTGTACTTCATAATAGGAGTGCTGAGCGCACAAAAGCCAGTAAGCCTCTCGACCTTAAGGCTCGCAATTCTGTTCTTAAGGTCACTATAATTGTATATATGTTAGTCTGTAACTTGTGAAGGAACCCAGTTCCTATTTCAACCAGCTTTCTACTGTTCGCGTGGTCATAATGTTTCATTTCTCACTTAGCCATAATTTTTGCATTTAGCATATGTAGTATTGTTCCTACGGGTATATTCTTTAAGATAATGCTGGTTGTTCTCATATATCTTTGGGTTTGTCCGACAATGGTTCGGACTGAGGATTATTCTAATAAGTTTGGTCAACAGACTAAACAATCGACTTACTCATCTCATTATATATATGTGTTCTAATTTTGTTTTCCTTTCACTGCTAATGTCATTTGCACAGATTTAAAACTAATTGCATGTACAGTTATTCATTATATATATGTGTTCTAATTTTGTTTTCCTTTTATTGCTAATGTCATTTGCACAGATTTAAAACTAATTGCATGTACAGTTATTCATAACCTGCATCAATGTACCATGAAAGCTCATTCATAGTTATTAATATCCTGCAAAGATAATAATCATAACCTTCACGGTCTACTTATGAACTTGCAATTACAGCTAATATTACTCTGTACAAATTTACTACGAAATTTCAGTCGCAGTTAATGATACTCCTCACAATTTTACTATGAAATCCTAATTACAATCAATATTAACCCTGTCAGGTTTTAAAGGAAAAGGATTTGTACTCATTAAATATTGTAGTTATAATGTACTTACCTGTACTAAGCTTGCTTTAGTTTCTGATACCCTCCAACCTAGAGGAACTCATTAAAGCCTGTTATCCTCCCAACCACGAGATCAGTCACTCAGACCTGATTCTCTCCCCCAAGCTCATTTGCAGGCCACTGCCTTTAGCAAGGTGGTGCATGCTAACAGCGATGCAAAATGATGCACAGTAGTGCCTGTACCATCTGGTCCTCACCAGACATAGTACTCCTTTCTTTTGTTCTGCTTTCTCTATCTTCCCTGTCCGTTCTCTAACAGCCCAGGTCTCCCCCTTTTTCTTTTTCCCAATACTATGGAAAGAAAAGGTAGTTAGGGCTGCCCCTTGTTAACTGGCAACCGTTTCTTTTAATTAGACAAGCAGAAGTAAATAACTTCTCACAAAAGGTTATTTACTATATTATTTAATCCATCGTTTAAATCAATACGTTTCCATAAAAAAACATAAAGTAATAGTTCCAGTTTTCACATTTACCTAGCATGGTAATTTAGAAAATTATTCATATAACTGTTTGGTCATTACAATTTCCATAAAAGTTCATATTATATATTTATATACAAAATAAGTATAGGTTATAAAAAATTTATGACTAGGGGGTATGGGATCACCTAAGAGTGAAGAAACAAGTAAGCAAGAAATATTGTAGTTTGAAAAGGTTTTAAAAAATAAGTTGTAATTATTTTGTTATAAATTAAAGTGTTTTCTCCTAAAAAAATATATGTCTCTAATACCATATTACATATATGTCTTTAAATATATATATATATATATTAAATATATATATTATATAAAAAAAAAATTAAATTCATATATATTTATATATATTATATTAAATTAAATTAAATCAATGAAATCAATATTTAAATATTAATAATTTGGTTTCAATTTAATATTTTATTTTGTAATTAAAAATACATTATTTTATAGTATCTTAAAAAAATAATTAATTTAATAATTAGTAAATGTGTAATAATAAATTAATAATTTTTTAATTAAAAAATACAACATCTATTTTTGGTAAAGAATTCAAAATAAGTAAGAATTCAAAATAATATATATATAAGTAAGTAAAGAATTCAAATTATTATATATATATATATATATTATATATATATTATATATATTATAAAATTGAATGAAATCAATATTTAAAATACTAATAAATTTTATTTTGACTTAATATTTTACTTATCTAATTAAAACACAATTTTTTATAATATCTCAAAAAAATAATTAATAATAATTAATAAATATGTAATAATGAATTAATAATTTTTTAATAATTAAATATTAATTAAATTATTTTTTAATTATATTATATATATTAAAATTATTTTTTTAATTAAAAAAAATACTACATTCTATTTCTAGTAAAAAATTCACATTATTTTAGTTAAGAATACTTTGTTATCAAATTAAAATGATATTTACATGCTTTATATATCCATGGTTATTAATAAATTTTCTACCTATTATTTACCATATAAATTGCAATAATTCTTCACTATATAATTTATTTTTACTATCTATTATTTATATGAATATTACAATGAAAAATACATACAACTATAAATGGAGTAATCTACCATATTGATAATGTAAAAACTATATCATATATTCAAGAGAGTATTTTAAAGGGAGACATCATCACTAATTTATTTTTATAAAAGAGATTTTGCACTTTACTATATCAATCAAGGGTGGCATAAAGACACAAGGGCCTCATTAAACTATTGAGAGATCAATGAGAATGATGCATTGCAAAACATAAATACCATTAAAGATATTGTTACTTCTAAGTTCAAAGAAAAAATGTGGGGTGAGAAAGATTTAATGGCTAAAAGAAAATTAAGTTATTATAAGAAGGTCATCAACCCCACCCTAGAAGATAAAAAATATCTCTCTATTTTAACTAGCTCAAAGAAGAAAATTAATATAGAAAAGATTAGAACGAATTCTCATGAACTCCATAGTGAAACAGGTCGTTGGGCAGTTCCTAAAACACCATGGATGGAAAGGACTATATGTGAGAATAGGAACATCGAGGATGAAAACCATTTCCTCTTAGAGTGCCCAGTGTACAACCACATTAGATCTCAGTTTCACAATCTTTGTTACAACACTGAACTTCCTAGCCTTTTACAATGTCAAAATTATAGTGAGCTTGCGAGGCTTCTCTCCAAGCTTTTTGAGCATAGGAATAAAATCTTAAATCAAAATAAATAATTTGTTTCTTTAGTGATAGACCAATGTTTGGTCTCGGTGGACGTTAACCACCACCATCATCATCATCAATATATCTCAAAAAAACATTAAATCTTTCTAAAATATCTATTAAATCATACGAAATAGATTAAATTTCAATGAAAACCTGTAATCGTCACAAAAGGTATTGAAAATTTCACAAAAATATTGATTAAAAATTATTTATAATTAGAAGCTAAAATTTATTAGAAAATTGAATATTTATATATTTTTTCACATGATCTTGTCGTTCCATATAATGTTTAAAATAATTCATATGAAAATTAAGGACACTCTTTCATTATACACAAGGAGGGAATGAAATGGAATGGAATGCATCTTTATTTTAATGAACTTTGGGTAAAAAAATTGTAAAGTTTTAAGCGATTGGAGTTTGTATTTTATCAGTATGATTTCTATTTGCTTTATAGGAATTGTTTAATTGTTTTTTTTAATTAATTTAAATAAAATAGAGTATGGGATGAAATTAGATTTTTAAGATTAGTATTGTAAAAATATTGTTTTGTTTAAATCATTGAAATTAACAATTATTTTTAAAAGTGTAAAAATGTACGTTCATAATTAAATTCTAAATTTACAATTACATTTTTAAATTGGAAATCAACTATATAATTTCAACACAAATATTTATAATTTTTTATTTATAAATTATAGAACTCAATAAATTTAATTACATATAAAGTAATGATTTGCAAAACAAGAAAAATTGACATACAACATTTGTAATATAAAAAACTTTAAATTTTACATTCAAAATATAAAATTTTAAAATAATAATCAAAATTTTCACAATTTTACACATCAATCTTTCTCAAACAACCATTTACAATCGGTACACATTTTCTTATTTTTTATAAAATTATTATTATCTAAATCATAACATATTCTTATCATTGAATAAAACTCAAATCATTTATGGTTTTAAAAGTAACCTGTTGTTCTTTTAGAGATAGTAATTTCAAATTATATAGTATAACCCATTCTTGTGTGTTGAACGTCATAAAATATTCTAGTTCTAAAGGTTTTAAATTTGTTATTCAAAATTTTAAAATCCTATATTGAATAATATTTTTGGATTTTATTTTATAATTGTTAAAATAATTGATCTAAAGTGTTCACAGTTTTGTGATCAGTGATGTTTTCCGTGAATGTAAATATTTATTAATATATTTCAACAAATTGAAATACTATTAAGTTTATACAGTTAATTATAATGATGGCAGTAATTATTTTTTATTAAAGTTACATGGAAAGTAAAATGCCAAAATGATGGTAGTAATTATTTTGATTAAAGTTACATCAAGAGTGAAATGTCAATTAAAGATAGTTTTACATATGATAGGTAGTTAGGGTAGGTGGTTACCTAACCCTAACTGCTTCTTTGGAGATTTATTCTCAAAGAAGGGATGAAGAAGATAGAGGTATTTGAGATTTAAAAGAGAGGAAAAGTGAGAAAAGAAGGAACTCTGCTATAAAGACAAACAAATTGAAGGAGCTAAATCTCGTTGGGACCACATAGTTGCTTATACAAAAGACTATAAGTCTTAAGGAGAAATCCTATGAAAGGATGGCTTGGGGGGAGACTCAGGCTAGATAGCGAGGCTGGAATAGAAAGTCTCACGGTTGGGAGGTTAAACAAAAGATCAAATCTGCAAATTCATGAACAACAGGAGTATTTAGCGATAGACAGATAAGTACACTCTTGAATTAATTAGAGAGATCGTTTAGGAAGGTATTAAGTTAAATAGAGTAATTGTGTGATCTTTTATTAAAAAATAAATTATGTAGTAATTTTTGTTAATAATTAAGGGTTACACGCCCAGATAGTGAAATCAAGAACTTTCGATTCCTACGTACAAGAAGATACAATACGTATACATGTTATAAAACTAGTACAAAGATATTACTTCTGTTGTAAAGCAAAGAATCATAAATATAATAGACAAGTAAGGAATTCGTGAAACCCTGTAGGTAGGGTAAAGTATAAACAAAGGACTTCGATAATGTACAGAATATGAAAGCCTGGGAAAACAACGAAGACCATATGAGCAAAACACAAAGAGAAAAAAGACTTCTGAACTCGAACGAATTGAAAGGAATAGTGGACCTTAACTATCCATTGCATGTAGAGTCGAAGCAAAGGAAATAGCCAACAAAAAACCAAGTCTATGGCACGGAAGCTTTAAATCCAAACATAAATGGTAATTCATAATCAAAATATGTATATTTCATGAGAAGGAAATCCTCAGGGGTTCATCTTTCGTGAAACTAGCCAGTCAAATACCAAACTCATATGAAAGTCCTAATAGTCCCTAGATTTTAACCAAGAATAGTTTCAATAAAATATGCAGATCATTGAAGCCATTCAAGGTATTTATAAACCATTTTAATCTCAGTGAAGCATAAACAAATGGACTAGTTCTCCAAAACATGAAGTTCTTCAATTAAAGGATCGACTGCAGAACTAAGCCATCTCACACAATTTGTGGTGTATCTAATTTAGCAAATAGAGATTTAACCCCAGGTTCTCCAGGCCGCATAAATCCTAATGCTTTGCAATCATAAATACAAAAATTACAATATTTTAACTATCAACATCAACATACAGAGACTGCTCGGCAAGCAGTAAACCCCTTGACACATGAAATTACAGCTCAGTTTATAGACAACCTGCTAAAAACGTATCTCTTCAACCAAACAGAAAAAACCCTAAGATTGTTCCCATTATCCATATCATACCTAGTGAATGCATGCACGAAGACTATAGCATCCAGAAGGCGGAGATGTAGCACCACGATAGTTGTAATCCTTACCAAATCTCGTGAAAAACTTTGGGAATTCCTAGTGAGATCCGTGAGGAAACCAAAGATGGGTGAGAGCATATCAACACCAAGGAATGAATAGAGTCACCAACGATTTAATAAAAAGACAAAACCTTACCTACATAAAGGTCGAATGCCATTCACAATAAGCTAGAGGAAACATCACCTTAAGGAGCAACCTACAAATGCAAATGCCCTAGTAAGTTTCCATTGCAAATATTACTAGGTATGAGGAAAGCTTTGCAAGATGGAAAGCGGAGGTAGCATGAAAGCTCTTACCCGAGGCATAGTTCAACAGCGGACCGACATCATGACCTCTACAATGGAGAAACAAATAAAAATGGCTGCTAACAAACACTGAAGGAGCTTAACCAGGCAGGTGTTCACTTCTAACATTTGATCTAGAGGATGAAACAGGGTCGTTGATGGATCTCACATTCCATAGATCGAAGGGCTAGCTGGAAGACACCTCGAACGCTCTAGATACAATGTTCTAGGGTAGCCAACCACCCAAGGATATTAATGAGCATTAGATGGGACTATACATCTAACAGACTTGTAGGTTGTAAGGTATATAGTCTCGGCCACATCATACGATTTATCTATTGGGAATTTAAACATAAAACAATTCAATTAATGAAACCTTACAACATGGCGTAGGACCCAAGAATATTGGATACTCTAATAATTTTTGTAACTATGGTATTATTTATAAAATCGGACAATTACATCTCATGGTTGGTTATTGTATAATGATTTTATCGATGATTTAAGATGCCATGGAACTATTTACTGTTAATTTTTTTATTTTTATTTTCTAGATATGGGTTTGTGATACCTCAGAGGTCTTTGGAAATTAAATGAGTAACAATAGTGGTAATGTGCACAGAGGATGAATAACCGCCAACATGAGGAGATGAGACTTACACCACACCATACTATGACAAGGGCAGGACCAACATCTTTTTAAGAAGCCAATCCTGACGTATGGTTGCAGTTGGGGGAAGAACCGCGTAAAACTAATAATGCAATTTTGGAAACTGTACAAGAATTGAAAGATGAAATGGTGTGGTTACGAGCCAATAATGAAATTTTGATGCAGGACTGGGAAAATATCATTAAAATTCTGTCGGATAGACAGAATTAGCGACAACCCATTCCCAGTCCTCAGCATGGGAACATGATGAGTGAACAATAATTTCATACAGAAAATGTAGAAACTGAAGGCAGTGAGGAGAATCAGGGGGAAGAATTGGTAATGCATCAAAACGCAAAACGCAAAAGAGATACAAAGTGGAGCTACAAGGAGAGTTTCAGAAAATAAAACCTCAACCCTTTGATGGTGAGCAAGAAGAGGGAGTTGAGGCATGGCTCATCAATATGAAGAAATATTTTCAGTTGTATGAGTATGATCATAATTTAAAAGCTCGACTAGCCATTTTTCAACTGCAAGGGAAGACCACCTTCTAGTGGGAGGAAGTGAAGACGGTACGTGGTGTAAATGAGGAGAGCATAACCTGGGATAAATTTAAAATGTATTTTAATGGCAAATACTTAACTGAAAGGTTCTATGACGAGAAAGCCAAAGACTTTGATGACCTTTGATTGGTTCAACTATCCATGGATGAATTCATAACAAAATTACGTCCTTACTGTGGTATGTCCCATACATATGGGAAGAAAAGTCAAAGGTGTAGTGGTTTATTAGCATTTTTCCGTTGTTTATGAAGGAGCGAGTTTGACAACTCAAAAAGCATGGATGAAGTCATACAAAAGGCTCAGTTATGCTATCAACAAAACAGGTTAAAAGGAGATGGAGGTAAGAGATTGATCGACAAAAAGGGGAGTAAGTTTTCCTCCAGCAACAAGGGAAATAAGATTATAGTCAATAGACCTCATAGAGGGTAGATAGCTAGAAATATGAACACAAACCAGACTAGATTCAAACCCCCAAGTGAATCGAAGACAAACAAACAATATGGAAGGACTGATGTAGAGGTAACAGGTAGACCTCTAGTACAGTGTTGGGGTTGCGGAGGAGCACATTATGTTAAAAGTTGTCCACACCGCAAGGGGACTGATCAGATTGAAAATATTAAAGAAGCATCAACGGTGGGAGACATGGCAAGAAGTGTTCCTAAAATCAATGTTTCCCTTGAAGACCATCAGGCGGAATACCAACTGACTACGATAGAATTTGAAGGTAAAATTTTCGACCAAACCGTATCTATTTTAATTGATCTAGGAGCTACTTTGAGTTACATTAGCCCCAACATATTAGATCAATGTTGTTTTCAAGTTGTTAAGTTTAAGAGTCCTCGGTTAGTATAATTAGCCACAGGAGCCAAAAGAAGAGTGTTGGCCAAGGCTAGTAATTGTCCCTTAAAGTTAGCAGGACTGTTCATCATGGCACATTTGAAGGTGTTGCCCCTAGGATCATATGATATGTTGATAGGAATGTATTGGTTGGAAAGCCATTAGTCCCTCCTTCATTGTAAAGCCAAAACTATTAATTATTTGGATGAAGAAGGAGAGGGGCAGTAAATTCAAGGGATAATAATACCTTTGAAGTTGAGACCTGTAACAGCCTCTCAATTGGCAAAATGTATTTGGAAAGGATTCCAAAGTTGTGAAATTCAAGTAGGACACCCTAACTCAAAAGAAAATAATATTTCTTTAGAAAATATTCGAGTGGTGCAGAATCTTCTGGACATCTTTCCAAAAGAAATTTCGGGACTCCCACCAAAGCAAGATATAGATTTCACAATTGAATTAATTCCAGGAGCTTCTCTAGTATCTCTGGCCCTGTATCACATGAGTATATCAGATTTAACAGAACTAAAAATACAGTTATAGGAACTACTTGATAAAAATTATATTTGACCTAGCGTATCACCGTGTGGAGCTTTGGTGGTTTTCGTTAAAAAGAAAAGATGGAACCATGTGAATGTGCATGGATTATTGCCAGTTGAATAAACTAACCATCAAGAACAAATATCCCCTACCTCGAATAGACTAGCTATTCAATCAAGTAAAGGGAGCAATTGTGTTCTCAAAACTCGACCACCACTTGGGTTATCATGAAATTAGGATAAAGGAGCAAGATATCGCAAAAAACACCTTTACAACTCGTTATGGGCATTACAAGTTCATTGTGTTATCCTTTGGGTTAACTAATTCTCCCTCGACCTTCATGTGCCTTATGAACAGTGTATTCCATCAATATTCAAATAAATTTGTGTTGATTTTTATCAATGATATACTAATATACTCTCAGAATGTTGAAGAGCATAAATAACATCTCCATATTGTTCCACAAGTTTTAAGGGAACATCAACTGTATATAGTACAGTAAATGTTATTTGTTTAAAGAACAAATCCATTACCTTGGTCATGTCATTACAAAGGAGGGGATTGTTGTGGACCCTGAAAAAATAAAAGCTATAATGGAATGGCCGGTACCAAGAGACATCGCTGATATAAGATCATTCATGGGTCTAGCCGGCTACTACAGGCGATTTGTTGAAGGGTTTTCCAAAGTAGCATATCTCATTACCTGATTGCAAAAGAAAGGAAAAGATTTTAAGTGGATCATGGAATGTCAAAGGAGTTTTGAACTTCTTACACATTTACTCAACACTACACCTGTTTTGAGCATTGCAGATCTAAACAAATATTATGTGGTCTGCACGGATACAAACAAAGAAGGTGTTGGTGGCATAATAATGTAGGAAGGCAGGGCTGTTGCATATGAGTCTATGAAGCTTAAAGAACACGAGAAAAAGTATTTAGCCTATGGCTTAGAGCTGGCAACAATCATTAATGCATTAAAAATGTGGCGACATTACCTAATGGTTAACAAAATTTTGTTAGTGCATGATCATCATAACTTAACTAATTATTTTAAACAACCCACTCTGAATGTTGGGCAAGCTCGTTGCTTTCATGATTTTTAAATTAAGCATCTGAATAGAAAAGAGAACTGTGTTGCGGATGCTTTAAGTTGGAAGATCCACTTTATTTATGAGGTATCATTCAATGAAGTGCAAACAACATTTAAGGAGTAGATTAAGGAAGCAGCAAATCAAGCCCCAGAGTAAATATTCTTATGGTAGCAAGCTAAAATTTTGAACAACAATGAACAATAGTTGGGATATGAAATAAATCAAGAAGGTACACTGATTTATAGAGGAAGAATGTATGTGCCTAACGAGAAAGATATTAAACATTTTTTTTTTTGTAAGCTGGGGCAGGACTCTCCGATTTACATGTCCATTATGTACCCCTCTACGGGGGGAGGGGTAGCCCAAGATTATAACCCAAGACTTCCGGTTCGGTGAGACTTTATTTCCACGGCCCTTGCCGCTTGAGCTACCCCATGTGGATAGAAAGATATTAAACATTTAATTTTAGATGAATATCATAAAATTCTCTATGCAGGCCACCCCGGGTATTAGAAATTAATAACTGCACTTAGAAAGGAAGAGTTCTGGACCGACATGAAGAAGGAGGTGGTTGAGTATTTGGTGTGTTGTTTGGAATGTCAGAAACTGAAAGCTAAACACCGTCACCGAGCTAGGTTACTCCACCCATTGCCTATTTTAGAATTGAAATGGGAAACTATTTCCATTGATTTTATAACACGGCCGCCTAAAACAAAAAGATAGAATGATTCAATAATGGTAATAATTGATAAGTTGAGAAAATATGGTCACTTTATACCAGTACAATCTACCGATAACGTGGCTCAAATCGCTAATGTTTTTATGCAAACTGTTTTTAGGTTACATGGGATACCAAAAATTATAATTTCCAACCATGATGTAAAATTTACATTAACCTTCTCAAAAGCTCTATTTGGGGGTTTAGCCACTCAATTGCATTTCATTACTACCTATCATCCTCGGACAGATGGACAGAATGAGCGTGTGAATCAAATAGTGGAGGACATGCTACAAATTTATGTGGTGCAACAACCCTCTAAATGGGAGGAGTATATTCATTTAGTAGAATTTGCTTCAAATAAAAATTACCATACTTCTCTATAAGTGAGCCCTTTTGAAGTGTTGTATGGATAGAAGTGTAGAACACCCTCAAATTGGGGCAGCCCTGAAGATAAGTTAATGCTAGGACTAGATATGCTAGCAGAAGTGGAAGAACTGGGTAAAAATGTGTGAAAAAATTTAAAGCCCGCTTAGGATCGACAAAAAGTGTATGTTGATTAGAAATGAAGATTTCGAGAATTTCAAGTGTGATATCATGTGTATGTTCATTTTCAAGCCAAGTGCGATATCATGTGTATGTTCATTTTCAAGCCAAGAAAAGTACAGTGCAATGGAGTTGATGTGCTAAATTAGTACCGAGATTTTACAACCCTTTTCTAATTCTGGCTCAAATTGGACCAATGGCATACCAACTTGCTCTACCCAGCCATATTCGTGTGCATAAAGTCTTTCACGTTTCCACGTTAAGAAGATGCATATATGATCCTAACCATATAGTCAGTTTGAGGGATATACAGGTAAGTGTTAAATTAAGAATATGGCATATTGTAAATAGGACAACAATTGATTTTTTTTTTTTAAATACGAGAGTTGACTGAAATCTTGTTTTGTTTTTAGGTCGAACCGGAAGGTGAGTTCTTGGTCGAACCACTAAGTATACTCAATAAGAGAGAAGTAACATTGCAGAAACGAGTTATCACCCAAGTTAAACTGCAGTGGCAACACTTTGGGACAGAAGAGGAGGCCAGTTGGGAAGATTAACAAGTTATGAAGAAGACCTTTCCAAATCTTTTTCCAAAAGGAAACATCGGGATCATGTTGAGTTTTAGGGGGGGAATATGTGATGTTCCTTGTGAATGTAAATATTTATTACTACATTTGAACACTATTAAGTTTATATAGTTAATTATTTTTTATTAAAGTTACCTGGAAACTAAAATGCCACAATGATGGAAGTAATTATTTTCTGTTAAGGTTACATGGAAAGTAAAATGTCAATGATGGCAGTGATTATTTTGATTAAAGTTACATGGAGAGTGAAATGTCAAATAAAGAAAGTTTTAGATATGATAGGTAGTTAGGATAGGTGGTTGCCTAATTCTAACGTCTTCTTTGGAAATTTATTCTCAAAGAAGGGATCAAGAGGATAGAGGCATCTCAGATTAGAAAAGAGGGGAAAAGAATGAGAAAAGAAGGAATTGTGTTGGCATCTCAGATTAGAAAAGAGGGGAAAAGAATGAGAAAAGAAGGAATTGTGTTGTAAAGACAGACACATTGAAAGAGCTAAGTCTCGTTGGGACCAGATACTTGCTTATACTCAAGACTATAAGTCTTAAGGAGAAATTATGTGGAAGGATTACTCAAGGGGAGACTCAGGCTAGATAACAATGTTGGAGTAGCGAGTCTCATGGTTGGGAGGCTAAACAAAAGAACAAGTCTGCAAATTCATGAACAAGAGGAGCATTTACTGACAAACAAATAAGTACACTCTTGAATTAATTAGAGAGAACACTTAAGAAGTTATTCAGTTAAATAGAGTAATTGTGTGTTCTTTTATTAAAAATAAATAAATTATGTAGTAATTTCTGTTAATAATTAAGGGTTACACGCCTAGATAATGAAATCAAGAAATTTTGATTCATGTGTACAAGGGAAGATACAATATGTATACTGTTATAAAACTAGTAGAAAGATATCACTTCTATTGTAAAGAAAAGAATCATAAATATAATAGACAAGTAAGGAATTAGTGAAATCCTATAGGTAGGATAAAGTATAAAGAAAGGACTTTGATAATGTATTAAGTATTAAAGGCCAGGAAAACAACTAAGACCATATGAGTAAAACAAAAAGAGAAAACAAACTTCTGAACTCGAAAGAATCGAAAGGAATAATCGACCTTAATGTCCATTGCATGTAGAGTTGAAACAAAGAATAGCCTACACAAAACCAAGTCTATGGCCATGGAAGCCTTAAATACAATAGAAATGTTAATGCATAATCAAAAATATATATATATATATATATATATTTTGCATCAGAAGGAAACGCTGAGAGATTCATCTTTCGTGAAAGCAAGTAGTCAAATACCAAATTCATATGAAAGTCCTAATAGTCCCTAGATCTTACCCAAACATAGTTTCAATTCGAATATGTAGATCATTGAAGCCATTCAACGGAGTTATAAACCATTTTAATCTAAGTGAAGTATAAACAAATGGACCAGTTCTCTGAAACACAAAGTTCTCCAATGAAAGGACCGACTGTAGAACTAAGCCATCTTCACTCACTTCGTGGTGTATCTAATCTAGCAAATATGGATTTAACTCCAGGTTCTGGAGGCCGCATAAACCCTAATGCCTGGAAATCATAAATACAAAAATTAGAGTAGTTTAAAAATCGACATAAACATACACAGCCTGTTCGGCAAGCAGTAAACACCTTGAAACATGAAATTATGGCTCAGTTTATACATGACCGGGGAAAAACATATCTCTTCAAAAAAACGGAAAAAACCCTGAGTTTGTTCCCATTATCCATAGCATACGCGGTGAATGCATGCGCGAAGACTGTAGGGTCCGGAAAGCGGAGCTGTAGCACCCCGGAAGTTGCAATCCTTAGCAAATCTCGTGAAAAACTTTGGAAATTCTCAGTGAGATCTGTCAGGAAAATAGAGAGAAGTGAGTGAGGATCAACACCAAGGAATGAACAGAGTCACCAATGATTTAATCAGAAAACAAAACATTACTTGCATAAAGGTGCCATCAAAAATAACCTAAAGAAACACCACCTCAAGGAGCAACCTGCAAAGGAAAATGCAGTAGTAAGTTTCCATTGCAAATATTACCAGGTATAACGAAAGCTGGGCAAGATGGAAAGCGAAGGTAGCGTTGAAACTCTTACCCGAGGCGCAATTCAAAAACAGACCGGCATCATGATCTCTTCAACAGAGAGACAAAGAAAAATGGTTTCTACCAAACCCCAGAGGAGCATAACCAGGCAAGCATTCACTTCTACCATCCGATGGATCTAGCATTCCAAAGCTCGGCCAGCTGAAAGGCACCAGAAAGGCTCCAGATACAAGGTTCTAGGGCAGCCAACCACCCAAGGAGGCTAATGAGAATTAAACTAGATTGTACATCCAACAAACTTATAGGTTGTAAAGTTGATAGTCTAGACCACATCACACTGGGGAATTTAAACATAAAACAATTGAATTAATGAAACCTTATAGTATGGCTTAAGACCAAAGAATATTGGATATTCCAATAATCTTTGTAATTATGGTATTATTTATAAAATCGGACAATTACATCTCATGGTTGGTTATTGTGTAATGATGTTATCGATGATTTAATATGCCATGGAACTATTTACTGTGAAAATATATATATATATATATAGAGATACCTCTGTGACATAACCACATTAATAGACAAATTCCTTTCAAAAAAAATTGGGCTTTTATCTTAGAGCCGAAATGTTAAAGAACGAAACAACAAACTCGTGGTGTAAATCATGTCAAACAATTTTGTCGATCTGGATTTTAACATGGGCTTTGAGGAGCTGTTGCAGAGCAGTGGGGAGGAGAAAATTATACAAAGCTATCCATTTATGATATCTTTTATCTCACGGTCAGATCGGACTGTCAGTACAACCTGAGGAATGTAAATTGAAATGGGTTTGCTATAAAATCTTTCCTTTAAAAAAGAATCTACAGTACAACCTGAGAAATGTAAATTGAAATGGGTTTGCTATAAAATCTTACCTTTCAAATAAAAAAATCTACATCATATGAGATGTGGTGCAACGCCATATAAGCAGTCACTCCAACTACATTGCTGGTTGGATTCCTTACTAAACCGAAGCTCCCTATTGTCATTCCAGATTCCATTTCATAGGCTTGAGGCATCAAAGAATCACCAGAGACACGCACGTGTGTTCCAATGCTGCAGCGGAGGGAGGCCCGTCCTCTACCCTGTTCACAAAAGACAGCATATTACATTGCTTGATCTCTAGCTTAGCCAGCAATTGCAGAAAAGAGTGCCACGAGCACAGAATATATCTCATTTCGGGTGAGAGGTTTGGGAAACCAGGGGAAAAATTAAAGTAAGTAGTTTACCATGTGGTTTTTCCATACCGGTTGCAAGCATTTATTAAATGCAGATAGATGACGAAAACCACTCAAAGAACCCTCCGCTAAGGGAATGGACGAAATGATTCTCACAGTGTAGTAGCAATATTGGTTGCAATTTTTTGGTTTCATTTCCTGGAGTAAACGTGAGAATCCAGAGCGTGGAAAACGTGGCTGTAAACAGACTGATTAATTTCTTTTTAGGTATTATTGAATTTTTCTTGCCATCTTTGTTTCGAATTCTAATAACTTTAAATGAACTTATTAGGTGCATGGTTCATATAATTTTGAATCACCTAATTGCAGGAGATATCGTCAAAATTTTCCGACATGTTTTGTTGTAAATTCTAATAATTTTGAATATCAAGTTCCTACATGGTTAAAATAAACAATATTTTTATAGAAACTTTTAAATGAGTAAGAATTTTAAATAGTTTTTATAAAAAAAAGGATTTGGTAATTTTTGAAGTAAAATATTTTTATCTTATTGTGTTTGGTGAAAAATGGAAATTGATAAATCTATTTTAACCAAAAACATATAAAATTAGTTCTGGGGTGAAATTAATTCTTTCTAATTTACTTTATTTATTTATTTATTTATTTTATCTTTATCTTTGATTGCATACGTGAGTATTTCTTTATGCATAATTTAGATTTTACTCCATTGTATTTGTTTTTTTTCTGGGCAAATGTTAATTCTATTAACTTTAAAACAAAGTAAAAATACAAGGAGGCGAGGTGTCACGCCCCCGTAACTTTTTTTTTGTTAACGGGGAGTGCGGCACCACCTTTTGCGGGGTTCGGGCAAGAGTGGACTACGCCTCCAACTTTACTAACGTTAATTTCTGCTTATCAAAGTTAACATCATAGACTGAATGCTTATAACATATAATTAACAACAATATAATTTCCAATTATATTTGTTAACTTATAACCATAAACTACAATAACAAACTTAACACATTAACACCAAACAGATGTGAGGAGCCAACTTCTGAACAAGTTGCGCTCCAAAAACCGTTTATTAATCTTTGTCAATTTCCTGTTTTTACAGTTGCGTGAGTCTCATAGCCTCACGACTTTTAACAGGCCCACGGCCTCACAACCGAATCACAACAGTCCGCTATTTTGTCGTCTTCTGGTTTCCTTCCGGATGGTCTACCCGACCATATAACCTGCCCTACGACTTTTAATCCCGGACTGCTGTCGTGCTGTGTTATCTTTGTTCAAAACAGACCCGCGGTCTTTTCTTCCCGAACAGTTACACTTCCGCTGCGTTATGTGTCTCTGTCGTTCGGCTCCACCGAACACTCAAACCACTGCCGCACTGTGTGTCTCTTCGTTCAGATATGCCGGACATGCAAACAGGCCTTCGGCCTTTTTCCTGAACTGTCACGGATCTCCGACCCTGGTGTCGTCCTACCGGAAGCCTATGCGCACGATCTGCGTGCTGCCCCTACCGACTGGTCGTTCTGCCTTCGTCCACTTAATCTGTCTGTTGTCCGAGGTGTACTCGTCCACCCGATCTCTGTTTTAACTTGCGCTGCCACCTGTGTATTCAACAGTGCGCTCCACGCACTCTCCCAACCGGTCTATCCGCTGACTCGTCATACAACTGTGCAACTGAATTGTAATTTGCCAGGTGTGCACGCTTCTCCTATCCCGTATGCGGATAGCGCAGAACTGCACCCTACCTGTTCTCACAAGACTGACGGCAGTCCAATACCAGCGTTGATCTGCTCCTTCGCTCTGGAATGAGGACCAAAACCCGATGGTCTAGAATGCTCCCTCGCTTCTGCCAAACCGAATGCCGAGTTTCTGCTCCAAGTCGAGTATATAACAGTGCGCCCGATCTTCGAATTCACCAATACTTGTCCCTTTCTCGCTTCAGGAGAATGACTGTTGTGAATCTTATCCGCTGCGCCAGCAATCTTCCAACCTCCTCGCCGAGTCTATCGCTTCACAATCCCGGATCAATTATGCGAAGACTGTTCCTTAGACTTAAGCGCACAGAACTGCGCTCGTCTTCGCATCCTCTTGTCTTCGATGTGAGAGACTCCCGTGAGCTAATTGATGGCATGAGTCTTCATTTCATCCCATATATATATCATGTTTCGAAGGTTTGCTTTTTACTCAAGCCGACCCTCTTAACCCGTAAAGTTCACCGCCCTGCTGTCGGCTTTTACTTTACTTTATTTTATTATTACCATATGCGTCCACGTGTCCCACATATAAATCTGCATGCCCATTACTCTGTCGGCTTTGTCCATGGCCGACAATTTATGCGTTATATTATGGGACCTCCATATATTCTCTCTCATACGTGTCCTCCATCCACGTATTTACATATACGTATTTGTTCATATTTTAATGGTCCCCTCCATCATATATATGAGCCACGTATTTATCTGTCCCTATTTTAATATGCGCTCGGCCTTATGTCTCCATGCCCGTATCCGCATATCATATCCCTTATATTATATTAATACTTTTCACACATATTAATATATTAATATATGCGCTCATATAATATTCGTTCCACCTTATATCTCCATGGCCGTCCATTATCCATATGTAAGGTCACGAATATTATATTCCTTGTATTATATTGATTTCACACATGTATTATGTGCATGTAATCCCATATAACATAAGCTTCTTTTGTTCGCTGGTCGTTCGGGCGGGTGGGCGCACTACCATGTCGCCCACCGCCCTCGTTTCGTTCACCACCCGATTGACCAACTCTCATAATCGATCAGGTGTCCATCGCATGTCTGCCCTGCTGCCCGTATGCCACCTCCGTCGCACCGGTAACCTGTTTTCCTGTGTCAAGTCTTCGAACGGTTCGTCGTGTAGGAGGTCATTCACCCATTGTTCGGGCCGCCCGTTCGCGCACGGAGCGCCCGGTTCCCAGGGCGTTACATCCTCCCCCACCTTATTCCGTTGTCGTCCCGACAACCTCCATACCATCGCGTCCTCTTCGTCCCTCCATACCAAGTCGCCCTTCCAATCCATAATCCTGTGCATGTTCTGGAAGTATGTATCCCATAATGCATCAAGTCGGAATTTAGACATCGACTCAGCTCCTCAATGTTTCGAACCTCCAAGTCACCATGTATGGACCCCGGCGTAAGTGTTTTACATATGTGGGAACACCTACAATTTCGGTCCCCTGCTCAGGTTCGTGGGAACCCCACTTCTCTGCTGCTCATAGGACCAACCTGCCCAATCACCTTACGGGCCCACTGCCTTGAGCAGCCAACGGTGAGCCCGGCTTCCGGTCTCTTCTAAGCAAGTCTCCAAGGGGGTGCGCCAGGTGGCTCTCCCTTATCCACTATTAACTCTATCCATCTGTCTGGCCCTTCATCCTCTAACTGTTGTCGGTGTGCCTCCCGATCTTCCTCTTGGATGTTCGGTCCCCTACACACATCATTTCTTTTGCCACTGTTTTCCACCAAATGCCCATATGAACCATTTGTATGAGGTCCCTTCATGAGAGCACCTTCATCTGCACATGTACGCCACCTGCTCGATTGTGGTCCAACTTGACTAAGTTCAAGTTCATCTTCACCCATCGTCTCGTTCACAAAATTCAACTTCAAGGAACTGTCTTCCTTTTTGGATTTTGTCTTGCGTCTGTTACCTGCAATTTGTTCCACCGTAATGCCACACGGTTCATCAACCACTTTTATGGAGCTAAGTTTCCGGAGATCCTCGGGTCTCTCCCGGTAATGAGCTTCCAACCTATCGATATAATCAAGTTCCGCTTGTTCTATTACAATCCGCTTTTTGACAAGAAGTCTTTTCCTCACTTCTTCTTCGACCCACTTATACCTTGCCTCGGCTTTAAGACTTTCTTCTCTCAACCGAGCTCTTTCACCGAGGAGCTCTTGGAGATTTAAGTCTCTTTGGCGGATCTCTTCACCGATTTCGCTGAGCTCATTGCTTGCCGGACTCTTCAACCGGTCTCTGAACTTGCCCAAGTCCTCCCTGAGTCTCATGCAACCTTCCTGAATCTTCATGATTTCGGTCCGCCTTGCAACCCAGCCTGAACTCCATTTCACTGTGAACTCCAACACCTCGTGTCGGAGTGCCTTAATTGTATCACCAGCCATCGCCTGGCTGCTATCAACCTGTCTCATAGACCAGGCCGATTCACCTTCCATTCGAACAACCTATTCAATCTGCCTTCAATCGATGCACCTGCATTCGTCAACCGGTTTGAACAATTTGTTCAACAGCACCACCTGAGCTCCACACTTCCGTCCACAGGCTAAACCCACTCTGATACCATCTGTGACGCCCCCGTAACTTTTTTTTTGTTAACGGGGAGTGCGGCACCACCTTTTGCCAGGTTCGGGCAAGAGTGGACTACGCCTCCAACTTTACTAACGTTAATTTCTGCTTATCAAAGTTAACATCATAGACTGAATGCTTATAACATATAATTAACAACAATATAATTTCCAATTATATTTGTTAACTTATAACCATAAACTGCAATAACAAACTTAACACATTAACACCAAACAGATGTGAGGAGCCAACTTCTGAACAAGTTTCGCTCCAAAAACCGTTTATTAATCTTTGTCAATTTCCTGTTTTTACAGTTGCGTAAGTCTCATAGCCTCATGACTTTTAACAGGCCCACGGCCTCATAACCGAATCACAACAGTCCGCTGTTTTGTCGTCTTCTGGTTTCCTTCCGGATGGTCTACCCGACCATATAACCTGCCCTGCGACTTTTAATCCCGGACTGCTGTCGTGCTGCGTTATCTTTGTTCAAAACAGACACGCGGTCTTTTCTTCCCGAACAGTCACACTTCCACTGCGTTATGTGTCTCTGTCATTCGGCTCCACCGAACAGTCAAACCACTGCCGCACTGTGTGTCTCTTCGTTCAGATATGCCGGACCTGCAAACAGGCCTTCGGCCTTTCTCCTGAACTGTCACGGATCTCCAACCCTGGTGTCGTCCTGCTGGAAGCCTATGCGCACGATCTGCGTGCTGCCCCAACCGACTGGTCGTTCCGCCTTCGTCCACTTAATCTGTCTGCTATCCGAGGTGTAATCGTCCACCCGATCTCTGTTTTAACTCGCGCTGCCACCTATGTATTCAACAGTGCGCTCCACGCACTCTCCCAACGGGTCTATCCGCTGACTGGTCATACAACTGTGCAACCGAATCGTAATTTGCCAGGTGTGCACGCTTCTCCTATCCCGTATGCGGATAGCGCAGAACTGAACCCTACCTGTTCTCACAAGACTGACGGCAGTCCAATACCAGCGTTGATATGCTCCTTCGCTCGGGAATGAGGACCAAAACCCGATGGTCCAGAATGCTCCCTCGCTTCTGCCAAACCGAATGCCGAGTTTCTGCTCCAAGTCGAGTATATAACAGTGCGCCCGATCTTCGAATTCACCAACACTTGTCCCTTTCTCGCTTCAGGAGAATGACTGTTGTGAATCTTATCCGCTGCGCCAGCAATCTTCCAACCTCCTCGCCGAGTCTATCGCTTCACAATCCCGGATCAATTATGCGAAGACTGTTCCTTAGACTTAAGCGCACAGAACTGCGCTCGTCTTCGCATCCTCTTGTCTTCGATGTGAGAGACTCCCGTGAGCTAATTGATGGCATGAGTCTTCATTTCATCCCATATATATATCATGTTTCGAAGGTTTGCTTTTTACTCAAGCCGACCCTCTTAACCCGTAAAGTTCACCGCCCTGCTGTCGGCTTTTACTTTACTTTATTTTATTATTACCATATGCGTCCACGTGTCCCACATATAAATCTGCATGCCCATTACTCTGTCGGCTTTGTCCATGGCCGACAATTTATGCGTTATATTATGGGACCTCCATATATTCTCTCTCATACGTGTCCTCCATCCACGTATTTACATATACGTATTTGTTCATATTTTAATGGTCCCCTCCATCATATATATGAGCCACGTATTTATCTGTCCCTATTTTAATATGCGCTCGGCCTTATGTCTCCATGCCCGTATCCGCATATCATATCCCTTATATTATATTAATACTTTTCACACATATTAATATATTAATATATGCACTCATATAATATTCGTTCCACCTTATATCTCCATGGCCATCCATTATCCATATGTAAGGTCACGAATATTATATTCCTTGTATTATATTGATTTCACACATGTATTATGTGCATGTAATCCCATATAACATAAGCTTCTTTTGTTCGCTGGTCGTTCAGGCGGGTGGGCGCACTACCGTGTCGCCCACCGCCCTCGTTTCGTTCACCACCCGATTGACCAACTCTCACAATCATTCGGGCGTCCATCGCATGTCTGCCCTGCTGCCCGTATGCCACCTCCGTCGCACCGGTAACCTGTTTTCCTGTGTCAAGTCTTCGAACGGTTCGTCGGGTAGGAGGTCGTTCACCCATTGTTCGGGCCGCCCGTTTGCGCACGGAGCGCCCGGTTCCCAGGGCGTTACATCCTCCCACACCTTATTCCGTTGTCGTCCCGACAACCTCCATACCATCGCGTCCTCTTCGGCCCTCCATACCAAGTCGCCCTTCCAATCCATAATCCTGTGCATGTTCTGGAAGTATGTATCCCATACTACATCAAGTCGGAATTTAGACATCGACCCGGCTCCTCAATGTTTCGAACCTCCAAGTCACCATGTATGGACCCCGGCGTAAGTGTTACACATATGTGGGAACACCTACAATTTCGGTCCCCTGCTCAGGTTCGTGGGAACCCCACTTCTCTGCTGCACATAGGACCAACCTGCCCAATCACCTTACGGGCCCATTGCCTTGAGAAGCCAACGGTGAGCCCGGCTTCCGGTCTCTTCTAAGCAAGTCTCCAAGGGGGTGCGCCAGGTGGCTCTCCCTTATCCACTATTAACTCTATCCATCTGTCCGGCCCTTTGTCCTCTAACTGTTGTCGGTGTGCCTCCCGATCTTCCTCTTGGATGTTCGGTCCCCTACACTCATCATTTCTTTTGCCACTGTTTTCCACCAAATGCCCATATGAACCATTTGTATGAGGTCCCTTCGTGAGAGCACCTTCATCTGCACATGTACGCCACCTGCTCGATTGTGGTCCAACTTGACTAAGTTCAAGTTCATCTTCACCCATCGTCTCGTTCACAAAATTCAACTTCAAGGAACTATCTTCCTTTTTGGATTATGTCTTGCGTCTATTACCTGCAATTTGTTCCACCGTAATGCCACACGGTTCATCAACCACTTTTATGGAGCTAAGTTTCCGAAGATCCTCGGGTCTCTCCTGGTAATGAGCTTCCAACCTGTCGATATAATCAAGTTCTGCTTGTTCTATTACAACTGGCTTTTTGTCAAGAAGTCTTTTCCTCACTTCTTCTTCAACCCGCTTATACCTTGCCTCGGCTTTAAGACTTTCTTCTCTCAACCGAGCTCTTTCACCGAGGAGCTCTTGGAGATTTAAGTCTCTTTGGCGGATCTCTTCACCGATTTCGCTGAGCTCGTTGCTTGCCGGACTCTTCAACCGGTCTCTGAACTTGCCTAAGTCCTCCCTGAGTCTCATGCAACCTTCCCGAATCTTCATGATTTCGGTCCACCTTGCAACCCAGCCTGAACTCCATTTCACTGTGAACTCCAACACCTCGTGTCGGAGTGCCTTAATTGTATCACCGGCCATCGCCTGGCTGCTGTCAACCTGTCTCATAGACTAGGCCGATTCACCTTCCATTTGAACAACCTATTCAATCTGCCTTCAATCGATGCACCTGCATTCGTCAACCGGTTTGAACAATTTGTTCAACAGCTCCACCTGAGCTCCACACTTCCATCCGCAGGCTAGACCCGCTCTGATACCATCTGTCACGCCCCCGTAACTTTTTTTTTGTTAACGGGGAGTGCGGCACCACCTTTTGCCGGGTTCGGGCAAGAGTGGACTACGCCTCTAACTTTACTAACGTTAATTTCTGCTTATCAAAGTTAACATCATAGACTGAATGCTTGTAACATATAATTAACAACAATATAATTTCCAATTATATTTGTTAACTTATAACCATAAACTGCAATAACAAACTTAACACATTAACACCAAACAGATGTGAGGAGCCAACTTCTGAACAAGTTGCGCTCCAAAAACCGTTTTATTAATCTTTGTCAATTTCCTGTTTTTACAGTTGCGTGAGTCTCATAGCCTCACGACTTTTAACAGGCCCACGGCCTCACAACCGAATCACAACAGTTCACTGTTTTGTCGTCTTCTGGTTTCCTTCCGGATGGTCTACCCGACCATATAACCTGCCCTGCGACTTTTAATCCCGGACTGTTGTCGTGCTGCGTTATCTCTGTTCACAACAGACCCACGGTCTTTTCTTCCCGAACAGTCACACTTCCGCTGCGTTATGTGTCTCTGTCGTTCGGCTCCACCGAACAGTCAAACCACTGCCGCACTGTGTGTCTCTTCGTTCAGATATGCCAAACCTACAAACAGGCCTTCGGCCTTTCTCTTGAATTGTCACGGATCTCCGACCTTGGTGTCGTCCTGCCGGAAGCCTATGCGCACGATCTGCGTGCTGCCCCGACCGACTGGTCGTTCCGCCTTCGTCCACTTAATCTGTCTGCTGTCCGAGGTGTACCCATCCACCCGATCTCTGTTTTAACTCACGCTGCCACCTGTGTATTCAACAGTGCGCTCCACGCACTCTCCCAATCGGTCTATCCGCTGACTGGTCATACAACTCTGCAACCGAATCGTAATTTGCCAGTTGTGCACGCTTCTCCTATCCCGTATGCGGATAGCGCAGAACTGCACCCTACCTGTTCTCACAAGACTCACGGCAGTCCAATACCAGCATTGATCTGCTCCTTCGCTCGCGAATGAGGACCAAAACCCGATGGTCCAGAATGCTCCCTCGCTTCTGCCAAACCGAATGCCGAGTTTCTGCTCCAAGTCGAGTATATAACAGTGCGCTCGATCTTCGAATTCACCAACACTTGTCCCTTTCTCGCTTCAGGAGAATGACTATTGTGAATCTTATCCGCTGCGCCAACAATCTTCCAACCTCCTCGCCAAGTCTATCGCTTCACAATCCCGGATCAATTATGCGAAGACTGTTCCTTAGACTTAAGCGCACAGAACTGCGCTCGTCTTCGCATCCTCTTGTCTTCAATGTGAGAGACTCCCGTGAGTTGATTGATGGCATGAGTCTTCATTTCATCCCATATATATATCATGTTTCGAAGGTTTGCTTTTTACTCAAGCCAACCCTCTTAACCCGTAAAGTTCACCGCCTTGCTGTCGGCTTTTACTTTACTTTATTTTATTATTACCATATGCGTCCACGTGTCCCCCGTTACTCTGTCGGCTTTGTCCATGGCCGACAGTGTATGCGTTATATTATGGGACCTCCATATATTCTCTCTCATACGTGTCCTCCATCCACGTATTTACATATACGTATTTGTTCATATTTTAATGGTCCCCTCCATCATATATATCAGCCACGTATTTATCTGTCCCTATTTTAATATGCGCTCGGCCTTATGTCTCCATGCCCGTATCCGCATATCATATCCCTTATATTATATTAATACTTTTCACACATATTAATATATTAATATATGCGCTCATATAATATTTGTTCCACCTTATATCTCCATGGCCGTCCATTATCCATATGTAAGGTCACAAATATTATATTCCTTGTATTATATTGATTTCACACATGTATTATGTGCAGGTAATCCCATATAACATAAGCTTCTTTTGTTCGCTGGTCGTTCGGGCGGGTGGGCGCACTACCGTGTCGCCCACCGCCCTCGTTTCGTTCACCACCCGATTGACCAACTCTCACAATCGTTCGGGTGTCCATCGCATGTCTGCCCTGCTGCCCGTATGCCACCTCCGTCGCACCGGTAACCTGTTTTCCTGTGTCAAGTCTTCGAACGGTTCGTTGGGTAGGAGGTCCTTCACCCATTGTTCGGGCCGCCCGTTTGCGCACAGAGCGCCCGGTTCCCAGGGCATTACACGAGGCCTTGTGAATCATCATCTGGGAGCACTCAGTACATCAGAAATTGTCCCAGGCGGCGGAAAACCAGATACATGAGCAAAAGAGCAGATATAGACACTAGGAATTAACCAAGATAACGTGAAGAAGAGGTGATATAGCCGTCTGTCTAGAGCACATGACCCAAGACCAAGACATTGTTCAAAATTCTAGAAGATATTTACGTTGGTGCATATCATGGAGAGAAACAAGACTGTCTGTCTGAAGAGGCCAAACCAGAACTGCATCCAAAACCGCCTGAACTTGATCATATTAGTCATTCACAAAACCGAAAAGTATTGGGCCCAGATGGCCTCAAATTGCTGCGTCCTCATTCTTAGGCTCCTCCACCACCCGACAGGCGTTCTCCTCCCATGCATCATCAGATCCAACATTCTCGCCACCTGGGTGCCTCAATAGGGGATGCGTATCACTATCATTATCTTCCCAGGTTGTCGGGGCAGCAACTTCTGGAGGCAGAGACGCGCTGGGAGCATCGCTCCTTTCAAGCCTCTCCCCCTTACCTTTCTCCTTGCTTTTCCCTGTCATTACCTGCATATTACTTTGACTACGTGCCTCTCTGAAAGCCTCCTGAGGGGGCTCAGACATCATGTGCACATCTAATTGGAGGCGGAGATTCTTCTTTAGAGAAGAGAATAGTGATATTGGCAGAGATTACATGCCAATTAAGATTGCTCTGAAACGTAAAATGAGTGGTCTGAAACCCATGATACGGTGTTGGACTGCGAGCAGGATTCATAGAGCAGGCCGCTTGCAGTCTTCCACGCCCTCCTCGACTCCCCTTGAAGCGACTCCTCATTCTGTGGCATACCATGATGAGGAGAGTAAGGAGAGGCCGATATACCAAGTCCATAAAACTCTATCTACTTGTTTATAGTTGTGTTGAATTTGTAACATACATGTAACAGAAAAAATTAACAAAGTTACTTACAATGTTCCCATCATCTTTAAATTGACAAATGTTGTAGGTATCTCTCCAATGAGTCTATTTCTTCAAATATTCTACGTATTTTACAGAGTCTACCTCGTAAATTGTCTCTGTTTTTCTGCCTTTACTTCTGCTACCTCAATTTATTGGGTAATTCACTGGGCAACTGCTTCCATCCCGCTGCGAATTCAAAACCATCCCTCCTATTAAATAGTCTCTCATGCCTATATTTGGCTTTCAAATAATCGCTTAGGGCTTTACATGGCTGTAGGCTAGGAAGGCAGCAGGAGTGTGAAAGGAATGTATATGGCATAAGGAAAGGTAGGAAGGTATACGGTATAAGAAAAGGAAGTTGGGTGAAAGGCAGACAAAAATCTCTCTCATCTTCATCAACACCATGGATGAGATATCTTCTGCAATACGTCTTCGTCAAGTAATTTCTTCTCCTCGCCTTCTAATTAAAAATAATCATGACCTTGCCACCAGTCTTCGGCTTGCCAATATGTGAACAACCACATACACATGCATGAGCCAGATGGCAGCTATATGGCATCATATTGCAAAGCATGCCAATTATGTGCCCATTGTAATTCACATAAAATGTTATACTTTAATGCTAACTGAAAACTAGCATTAATCAACCTCATCAGTCCAATTCTGGATGATGTTTTGACCTATCTCCTAAGTTTATTCCAAAAATGAAAGATTACTGGTAATAAAACTTCGAAGGGTTTAAGCGGAGCTGTTAGTATCTTATAGGAAGATTTTAAAATATATATATAAGAATCCCAAAAACTTTGTATTAAACTTATTGTTTTCGTGAAAAATAATGCTAATAAGAGCCATAATCACTATATACCATATATACCATGTCGTACGCAGGTATAATAATAATATCTCAAATGTTCTCATTTTTAGAATTTGTTAGTTACCCTGACCCAATTGGATTTGGAAGGCATAATCATGGATAAAAGAACATGAGAATCTAAAGAGATCTCAAAAGAATATTAATTAAAGTATGGAGATTAATGGTATTTTCAAAAAGCTCTTTTTCAAAGACAAATAGAACCAAATAAGAATGAGATAAACATATTAAACATATTTTAGCTTTGAAATATATGTAAATCATTGGAAGATTTTAAGATGAATTTGTTTTCTTTAACTATAATTTAAAAAAAAAAAGAAAAATATTTGTTGTAGTTACTATTTAAATGATTTAAATTTTCCATGCATTCTGTATGAAATCTATTTTATAAATCATACATTATGTTAAATTGACTTCTTAAAACACGAATTGTTATGAACTATAATTAATACAAGAATGTAAATAAGGATAAAATCTTGTAATAAAAGTTTCACTTTAAAAAAATAAAGAATAATATTTTATTAAATAATATATATAATTAATAACTTTAAAATTTTTTAAATTTTAAATATAACTTCTAAAAAAAGACTTTATGAACAATGAAAGAAAAAGAATATAAAAACACATTATTTATAATCTCGCTATTAGAAATAATCACAAGTATGGTGGTACTCATTCAACTGCTTTGTGAGAGACCCTAAACATTACAACACAAATGAAGTCAACTAAATATAACAAATGTAGTAAATAACTAATTTTCATTTTTAAATATAATATAAAGAATCCAGAAATATAATCATTTAAATTTTAAAATTTTATAATTAAAATTAAATGAAAAGAATATTTTTATATAAATAAATAGTTTTTACACTAAATATAAATATAAATAATAACTAATTAGGAATATAAATATATAACTAATTAGGAATATCATTTTAAATAACTCAAAAATATGAGCACAATAGCATTGAAATTAGATTTGGTGTGCTTGAATAGGTGTTTGTGTTTGGAGGGATTGAATGCGTGTTGATGTATGAGATAAATAGGTAAAATGGTATTTTTGTTTACATCGCCCAGTATGACCTAAGTTGGAGAAATAGCATGGGTTTTGTAAAATGTGAGGTTAGGAAGGGAAGATAAGTTCCAAACGAATAGCAAAAGGAAGTAAAGTGTGAATGGTGCGAAAGTGTGAAAGTTTTGAATTAATTTCAATAATTAAAGAGAAAATTATAATATTATGTATTTAAATTTTGTGATTTATATGAATTAATTAAGTTTTTTGGTAAGAAATTATATTAAAGAATTTTTTTTATATAAATGCTGGACTAGTTTGAAAAAAATATATTAAATAATGATATTATTTCATTAGTTTAATAAAATATTATAGGTAATGGCTATATTAAGGGTAATTTTTTGAAAAATAATATAATTTAATTTATTAAAGTTAAAAATATTACTCATTCTTGAAAATAATATTAAATAATGATACTTAGTTATTAATTTTTAAAATTAAATGTATGGGTTTTAAACGCTAGGTTTTTGAAAAAAATATTTAAATAATGATATTATTTTCATAATTTAAATTAAAATATTAATACGGTTTATGGCTATATAAATGGGCTAGTTTTTGAAATAATATCAATTAAATTATTAAACCAAATATTACTAGTTCTTTATAATATTTAAATTAATGATTTATTTTAATAAATAAAAAACAAATATTAATAAGTACCGTCAAAGTCAAACTTTAAAGAAGGGAGTGAAAAATATACAAACGAGTGAAGAAGCTATCAAATAAATCATTGATAAATAAATACTAATGGAAATAAAAACAGAATAAATTAAAAATAATAATGGAAAACATAAAATAACAGAAATATACACAAGTCAAAATAAATATATATACAATAAAAAAATATAAATAAATAAAAAAGAGAAACATATATATATATCCAAAGAAAAAATAAGCAATAAATAAAACTGGGTTAACAATAAAATATGGGGCTCAGGCCCATTAAACAAATAGCAAAAATACTAAAAGGAAATGATAAAATGCATAAAAAAACATAAAGATCAAGAAAATAAACTCTAATGAAGAATAAATCAACAACAAATATTATAAAAATGATGCCAATATCTACATAGACAAAAAAAAAAGGATTAAGAGAATAAGATAGGGGCCCAACTTCTACTAATATTCCAACCATCATCTCTATTCAAATTATTGGGTCCTTTTTCAATTTTTAGGGCCTCCCTCAATTTACGATGATGGAAATGACTAACCTTAGCAACGACTTAGGCCTCCTCAATGCAGATGTAAAGCTTAGATTCATCTGCATGCTCTGCCAAAGCAGAGGAGCAAGTCTTGCCATGCTTGATGTGAGTAGCATGCTCATGAATCCTTTAATTAATCGAGCGACCAGTCTCACCAATGTAAGGAGTCCCACAAGAGCATGAGATAATGTAAACACCCTTCATATTCTTGGGGTCCACTGGGTCTTTTACATATCTAAGGGAGCTCTAGATGGTATTTAAAGGCCGAAAGTTGAAGCCACCTTATGCTTCCTTAGGATCCTTGAAATCTTGTTTGTGGTCCATTGGATAAAATGAAGATGAACACCAAAAAATCGATCTTTGGTATCTTTCATAGCATTAGCACCTTTTTCAGCTCTGAGGAAAGCCTCGTGTCTACTATAGCCATTATTAATGAAAACACTTAGGAGATGTGCTTTCTCTTCCTTGAGATGGTTCTCATCAGAAACTCTTAAAGCTCTAGTCACTAAGTTGTTGAGAACACCAAGCTTTTGAGTTGGGAAATGATAAGAATTAGCATGAAGATTTTGTTCCATATGAGTTTTCTTATGATATACTTGATGAGAGAAAGAGCCATTATCATTCCTTGAAAGGAGCACGTCAAGGAAGGGAAGATTACCGTTACATTAAAATTCCCTGGTGAACTTTATAGAATTAGATTGATTGTTAAGATGGAGGAAAAACAGTTCCAACTTTTCTTTACCATGGGACCAGATGACATAAGTGTCATCCACAAACCTCTTCCACAACTTAGGCAGTAGATGAGAAGAGGCTAAGGCCTTTGATTCAAAATCCTCCATGAATAGATAAGCTACCACAGTGGAGAGGGGAGAACCCATGATGACACTGCAAGTTTGCTCATAGAATTCCCCTTCTAATGAAAAGAAAGTAGAAGTAAGACAAATACCGAATAAATAAGCTATATCAGGATCTGTGATGCACTTGATGACTTCGATGGCCTCGTTGATAGGGATATTAGTGTAGAGAGATATCACATCAAAGCTCACAGGCTTGTCCTCTAGATCTATGGTCTGCCAAAGATTCATAAGGAAGGGGCTCCTCTTAGACCCATTGTCAACATGATAGGAGGGAAAAATTATCTTCTTTCTAAATATTTAGCGCATAAGCTTAAGCCCCTTATTGGCCATACAGAATCCTTCGTCAAGGACTCTGCATTGTTTGTTAATGAGTTAAATGGTTTCAAGCTTGATCGAGAGGACAAGCTTGTTAGCTTCAATTTGGTCTCTCTCTACACTAATATCCTTATCAACGAGTGCATTGAAGCCATCAAGCGCATCACAAATCTTGATACGACTTATTTAGTTACTATTTGTCTTACTTCTACCTTCTTTTCATTCGATGGTGAATTCTATGAGCAAACTTGCGCAGTCACCATGGGTTCCTGCCTCTCCCATGTGGTAGCTAATATATTGATGGAGGATATTGAATCAAAGGCCCTAGCCTATTCTCATCTTTTGCCTAAGTTGTGGAAGAGGTTGGTGGATGTTCCCATGGTTAAAAGAAGTTGGAACTGTTTTTCCTCCATCTTAACAATCAATTTAGTTCTATAAAGTTCACCATGGAGTTTGAATGTAACGATAGCCTTCCCTTCATTGACGTCCTCCTCTCAAGGAATGGCCCTTTTTCTCATCAGGTATATCGTAAGAAAGCTCATATAGAACAATATCTTCATGCTAATTCTCATCATTTCCCAGCTCAAAAGCTTGGTGTTCTCAACACCTTAGTGACTAGAGCTTTAAGAGTTTCTAATGAGAACCATCTCAAGGAAGAGAAAGCACATCTCCTAAGTGTTTTCATTAATAATGGGTATGGTAGGCACCAATGTACTAAGGCGTTTCTCAGATCTGAAAAATGTTCTAATGCTAAGAGAGATACCAAGGATCGATTTTCTGGTGTTCATCTTCCTTTTATCCGAGGGACCACTGACAAGATTGCAAGGAACCTAAGGAAGTGTTGAGAAGGTAAATCCCCTCTGCGGACAGAGCTAATCCCTTCTAGCCCAAATCGTGTCTAGCAACAATCATACAACAATACAATGCAAGTTCCTAATTGCAAATTAATAGACCAGTGATGAGGGCCTACCTGGATTCCAACGCTAGTGCTTGTAGAAGAGGTGGTGCTCCCGTTCCTTTGCTCCGGCAGATCATGATCCCCACGATCTCCGTGAATGGACACCTGCACATACAAGAAATGACACAAACACAAACATAAAATCCAACATATGCAACTATATATCAGTCAGAAAGGATATAACTCATCATCATTACAAAGAACAATAAGAGTGGAACCATAACAATAGTCATCTATTCATAATAATCAAAGAAGAATACAACCATAGTTCTGACGCTAGATTCTCCTTTGGCTCGGTAGTGAGTAGCGCATGTCTTGCAAAGCTTGTTGGGAATAGGAACAAGTCTCTCTCTCTTTGGCTATTGGACAAGAATCTCCTTACTTAGATTTGGCCTTATGGGAATGAAGAAGGCTCTTGCAGCATGAAGCTCTTGGAAACTTGACAATTCTAAATCTCTGGAACTAGCTTGCCAAGGAAAATGGACAAGCATTTATAGATGGAGAAAGCAGAGTTGGGATCATCCACAATAATCATGGGATTGATTATATCATCAAGGAAGCTTCCATGAGAGGTGGCAAACCACTTCCTCTCTATGGAAACCCATAGCCAAACCACCCAACTCAAGATAGATTCAGTCCAGGAATTTGTTAGGATGAATCTTCCGCTGTTTGTTTGTTAAAAAACACCACTGATTATGGTTGGCGTGAGTGCGACTCTGTGACAGAGCGCCAACTTGCGCGCCCTCTTTAGAGGATTTCCCCCATTGGCGCGAGGGCTGCACTATGGAACCACACCAATGGAAAAAGGGCTATTTTCAGGGGTTTTTAGCAGGAGATGTCTTTATGGCAAATGAACCTCATGTTCAGGGGAATGCAATGCAAGTGTTTGTAGGTCATGTCACTTTTCATAGGTCTCGGAATGAGTCCTCCAAGATGCAGGAGAGGGGTAACACGGACGGTGACAAATTGCTGTGTAACAGGAAGTATAAGGCGGCTTCAACATTTCGGCCTTTAAATACCATCCATAGCTCCTTTAGATCTATAAAAGACCTAGTGGACCCCAGGAATATGAAGGGTGTTTACATTATCCCATGCTCTTGTGGGACACCCTACATTGGTGAGACTGGTCTCGCGATTAATTACAGGATTTGTGAGCATGTTGCTGACATCAAGCATGGCAGGACTCGCTCCTCTTCTTTGGCGGAGTATGCACATGAATCTAAGCATCACATCCACATTGAGGAGGCCCAAGTCATTGCTAAGGTTAGTCATTTCCATCATCGTAAATTGAGAGAGGTCCTAGAAATTGAAAAAAGACCCAATAATTTGAATAGAGATGATGGTTGGAATATTAGTAGAAGTTGTGTCCGTGTCTTGTCCTCCTAATTTTTTAGATTTATTTTTTTTTCTATGTAGGTATTGGCATCATTTTTATAGTATTTTTTGTTGATTTATTCTTTATTAGAGTTTATTTTATTGATCCTCCGTGTTTTCTATGCATTTTATCATCCTATTCATTATTAACTCCTTTTAGTATTTTTGTTATTTGTTTAATGGGCGTGAGTCCCATATTTTTTGTTGACCCTCTTTTATCTATTGATAATTTTTTCTTTGGATATATATATATATATATATATATATATATATATATATATATATATAGATAGATAGATATTTGTGTGTGTGTTTCTATTTTTATTTTTATTTTGACGACTGTTATTTTTTGTTTATTTTATTTGTTTCTCCATTAATTATTTTTAATTGATTTCCATTGTTTATTTTATTTATCAAATGATCTTAGCTCGAATTAGGGTGTTCAATCGTCTTTATGATTTTTGAGTCCCCTCCTATAAAGTTTGACTTTCATTATTTATTTATTATTTTGAAAACTAGCTGTTTAATATAGTGGGTTACTTATTAATATTTGTTATTAATATTAATAACTAATATCATAGTTTAAATATTATTTTAAAAAAATTAGTAATATCTATTTTAATAAATTAATTTAAATATTATTTTTCAAAAAACTAGCCTTTTAATATATGTGTTACCCATTAAATATTTTTAATAAATTAATGAAAAATATAATTAATTAAATTTTTTTCAAAAACTAGCAGGCTTACATATTAATATTTTAATAAATTAATAACTAATATCATTATTTAAATATTATTTTAATAACTAGTAATATTTAGTTTTAATAAATTAATTTAAATATTATTTTCAAAAACTAGCATTTAATATATCAATTATTAATAAAAAATATTATAATTAAAACATTATTTTTTCAATAATATTAATAAATTAATATTATAATTTAAACATTATTGTTCAATTACAACTGTTGAAATTATGTTTCTACATTGCTCTCTATTTAAGCCTTTGTCATGGTCATCATCATATGATGAACTACATTTGTTGGTCGACCAAAAAAATTCTTTCATGTCATTTCTACGCGAAGACTTTGTTTAATTAATTATAATATTGTGATGTTAGGAACTGAAAATAAGTTCCAGACAAATACCAGATAATAAAAGAAGTAATTGCAACAATTAAGAGACAATTATACCAAAAGACTTTGTTTATAAATTATAATATTGTGATGTTAGGAAAAGGAAAAAATGAATAGCAGATAATAACCGAAGTAAAGCGTAAAACGTGAATGGTGCGAATTAAATGCAACAATTAAGAGACCATTATAATATTGTGATGTTAGGAAGCGAAGATAAGTTCCAAATGAATAGCCAGATAATAACAGAAGTACTAAAGTGTGAATGGTGTGAAGTAACTGCAACAATTAAGAGACAATTATATATAAGTAAACTGTGAATGGTGCGAAGTAACTGCGACAATTCTATATAAGTTTAGGTTTTGTGAATGGTGCGAAGTAACTGCGACAATTCTATATAAGTTTAGGTTATAAGTTGAGCCCTGGTCATGAGCAACGAACATGGATAGAAACTGCCAAAAAAACAAGCCCATGCACTGAGGGATTCTATGATTATATACATGTTATGGATATCTTGGAACATTAGAGGACATTTGGGGCAACCATCCAAAACATAAAATCTCTAACATTAAATACTAACGTTTATAGTTATGGCAGGCAGGAGACAAGGTACATCAATTTATTCTTGCAATGCGTATAAGGAAGTTTCAGCGTATGAATCAGCGGATTATTGATATGTGCAATCATAGCTATTCAGTGGACCCCACAGACATTCGGTCATCCAAGTTGGCTGTAGTACAATCCATGGAGGAACCGCTGCTACCCCTGGAAAAAGATTCGTAGCTGGCTTTAATGCATAAATGTTGAGAGCTTGGACTTTTGTTGAAAATTTGACAGGAAGATTAAGCGTCGGGCATTAGATGAAATCCAGAGCAAAACGAGATCTCAACATCGATCTTCAGGGCGTTTCTCCACAGGAAGCAGTAAACGCTCTCTTTGAATCATGCGTTGTTACTTCAGAAGGGAAGCTAGGAACCAGCACTCCTCCACCGTCTTCAACGCCAGGCTGCTGTGAAAGTGGCTAGAAAAAACGCTTCGGTTGGTAACCCTAATTCGTAAACCTTGGGTTGGAAACATAAAACAAATGAAAATCACAGCTACCATACCTCTTTGGAGCTACTATTTAGCTCATCGCTGAAGTCATAAGGAGGGCTCACAGCTGCGAGTTTCATAGAAAGAAACTGCAAATATGAGAAGAAAATGGATTCAAATTAAAAAAACCTAACTACAAAAAACACAAGAAGAATCAAATTAAAAAAACCTTCAAATTATATTGAGCCACTCATAATATGAAAATGGTTGTATTTGTGGCCAATGGACTTACCTCTATTTGTCTCTGCAAGGATTGTACATAGTTGATTATCTCCTCCAGCATACCTGCCTTGCCTACCGTCTAACATTCAAGACAATCTATTATTCTCTAAATTAGTTGGCTTAAACGGAAAATAATAACTTATTTACGAAATAATACACATTCTTACCTTGGAGCACCCTGGAACCAAATTCTTTAAAAATCTCAAACGTTCGTTTATTTTCTCCCTCCTGACCTGAAAGTGGAGCAAATAAAAAATATTCTTGGAGAAACAGTTATTAAATCAAGTTTCCGTACCTAGAAAACTAATGGTATGAGAGAGAGTTGTGGTTTCCAACGTAATCACCAGATTGAAACATTCTAACTTGATTTTGAAGTCGTTGGAGTTCAGTACGGGTTTGCCCTTTAACTTAATCGCCATGTTCAAAAAACATATCTCATAGCAGTTACTCTAAATTCGATTTGATGATAAAGTTAATTTCTAATTCTGTGATCAATTAAGTAATCTATTAAAAATCATCACGACAGCATGAGGGAATGGTAAAAGGCAATATGAAAATTGTAAAATGACATCAATTAAGTAATCTATTAAAAATCATCGCGACAGCATGAGGGAATGGTAAAAGGCAATATGAAAATTGTAAAATGACATTATATAATATCCATAACTTTTAATAGAGGCACATCCCATTGAACAAATTTTGTAGGGAAGGTATTTCATATCATCTGAATTATTTATTATTATTATTTTATATAGTTTATTTTTTAGAAAATATTTTAGTGAAAAAAATATAATAATATACAATAATATATATATATCATTACAATAATATTTCTCATTATTATATTATTAAAAAAAAATGAATTTGAGTGAGAAAATAACAATATATAACTCTAATAATTCAAAATAACAATTACAATTAAAAATCATAATTTATATATTTTTATTTAACTTTATATAAATTACAAATAATTGTGATCTACTTACAAACCAAAAACAAAAGAGGAAATCAATGAACTATTTTCTAATTTTATATTTCAACTGAAAATAAAAATAAGAAATCAACGTCAAAGATTAGTTCAACTAGTGGAGTTCCAGTTGTTAAGTACTAGAAAAAATTTCAGTTACACCAAAACCTCTTCAAACACCTCCCCTATCCAGAAATCAGAAGGTCAATTTTCCTCGAACTCTTAGATTTAGGCCCTGCTAATATGACTCACATACTTTAAAAGATGATTAAATCAAAATTTCAAAATAAAATTTTTGATATAAAATATTGAAATGATAAAACGAAATTTGTCTTCATTACTCACACCAAATTGACATCTACCATAATTAACTAAATATAATAATAAGAAAAATTGATGTAAATTTATATTTACTTCACAGACTCTGTATGCCCAGATAAGGGGTCGAACTTTACCCTTTCTGCGAGACTGTGACTATCTGTGGCCTGACCCCTTCTCGCTCTCACGTGGATAAAATCCTTAGGAGATTCTGCATTGATTTTCTTAACATTAGCCGGAGAACCTGCGGCATTTTGAGTACTAGGGGACTTGCCTTTCTTAGAAGAGGATGGGCGTTTCGTTTGACCCACCTGGCGTTTCGCACAAAAAAAAATCAGAACATACATGAATATTGTAAAATGAAACTGCAAACTATGCACGCAGTAAAACGACAATTTTTATTTTTGTGCATAGTCTTATAGTTATTTGTATTGTAACATGATTTTTTTCGAAAAAACCTATTTTCCAAAAAATTCATCCGACAGAAGCAAAATGATATAAGTAAAAAAAATATGGACAGAGAAAAGAAATTGAAAATGGCTCTGAATTCACCTTGGCAGTGTTCTTCAATTCATTTCGAACAAAGCTTCGTTTCTTCCCCTTTCGTATGTCGAACTCGGTTAATGCGACACTGGTCTGCCCTGAAGTTGAAGAGACCCAAATATTGCCATCCGTGCAGTTATTATAGTGCCTTTCAAAGCAACCGTGAATACTGCCATCTGAAGGTATAATGATTTCCGCAGCCGCATCTCTGTCTTTCGTTTCGGCAGGGAAGCCATTAATGTCACAAAGATGTGATAATGCCCCAGTTCGGGCATCCTCTGAAGAAACTCCACGCTCCTGCTTTAAGCCTTCGTAACAATGAAAGGCAGCGCTACTACTATGAATCTGTTTGTTTGCAGGCGAATTAGCGTGGTGATTCGACATTGTTAGAAATGAGTTCATATTCTCCATATCTCCATGGCTGCATGGATGAAGAAAATCTTCATTCCGGAGAAAGGGAGAATAGGTCTTTAATGCAGTGTGCTTGTACATATTAAACAAAGAGTAATCGTCGATAGCAGAGCAGTAGGGAAGTGAGGCATCCATGGAAGAAATGAAGAGATCAGGTATCAATATCACAATACAACTTTTTGGGGACCACGAAGAATGCTTAAAAGGGCTTGAGAGTGCAAGTGCATGAAGAATTGTTGGTAGTGAGAAAAATAAATGTAGTCCTGCAAGATTCAATTTTCCTTTGTAGTGAGCGAAGCATGAGGCGAGCAGCACAGCGCAATGCTCGTCGAGCAATGGGGAGTCCCACCGACGGAGACACTCGTTTGTTCACTTCACTCCACCTCACCATCTTCTGCACCACTTTTGCAGACATCCTCAAAACGGCCACAGAGCTTTAATTTACAGTACAGTTCATCAGAAAATTTCATTCTGAAAGAAGAAGCTAATCGGAGATGTGTAGTGTTGAAGGTATTGCCCTCATTATTATCATGGTGTGGGGACCAACCTTGATATCGCTTTCGACAGCAGAGCCTGTTCATAATCACATTGTAACACACGAATCAAGGAAGCAGTTCACCCGGGCCGAAAGTTTTTTCTGACTTCATTTTTTCAAGGCAAAGCAAAACCGTGACTCCACTCCTCCAATATGAGACTGTCGATACTCTGCCCTGGCACTCAGAACTCGTTTTACTATTGCTCCACGAGTCTGACTTCGAGCTGTTTGTCCATCTGAATTTGTACTTCAAAAATGACAGCGTCAGCAGGCTAATCCTACAAGGAGGAGATTTATGAAGGGGAATTAATATTAGCGTCAGGATATCTTAAATGGTTGACACACCTTTAAAAGCGAACATAACGAAACACAATTATGATTTATTATCGGAGGACTCTGAGTTTTCATTTTTGGACACATACCATCAAAATCAATCGCTCAATATTTAACCAAAATCAATCAGTCAAATTGCAATCAAAATCAATCAAATCTAGCTAAGCGTAATGAAATAGCAGAGTAATCAAAACCATCCTTTTATTATCACATCGTCATCATTATGGACACATTTACCAACACTTGAATCGAGAGACTACATCGAAAACGAACGTTCCTTCGGCCCGGTTCGAGTGTCTTCCTAGGGACGTTTGGTTTGAGTGACTGAATTTTCTCGGAGACTCCAAGTACTGTTGGAGACCACTGAGCCTGTGGTTATTGGTTTTCAAAATCTGACCTTGAGGCTTATTTTCATTTGAATTTGTAACTTTGTCGAATAAAAGTTATTTTAATTTCAAATGGTCTAGTTTGAGGTGATCTATTTATTAATTTTTAATTGAAATTGATGATGAATATTGATGTGATTGTGACTTTGAATCTTCGTTTTTAAATTATATTTTTAATATAAAAATAATATTTCAGCTTTTAGAAATATAAAGTTAAAACTAATCCATTACATTCAATATCTGCAATTTTTCAATATTTACAAATTTTTAAAAATTGTTTAAGAAAGTAAAAAAACAAAAATAAGTTATTTAGAATAACCAAGCAATATTTCTAGAACTATAGCCTTATTAATGCACTCTGCAATACATGGTGAATTTTTTTTAGATTTTATAAATGGCATGTATCTGGCGAGTGCATTAATGAAAATAATAACGTCCAAAGTTATTGATAGTCTATAAGGTACTACATTAAGGAAAAAATATAATTTAAATACACAAATATACAATTGTTTGAATCATTTTTAAGTTATATATTTAATGTATAAGAAAAAATTAAAATATTATTATTATTAATAAATATTCGAAATAATATTATAAAAATAAAATTTTGTTTCATAAGTTTTATGATAAATATAAAATTGAAAAAATACTTTTTCCTACTAAAATGTTTTCAAATTTAATTTCATCAATTTTTAGATTTATATTAATTAAAAATGAGAAGGAAAATAAAATGTGTAAATCTTTAAAAAAATTATTAGTAAAATTTGAAGTTAGGTTCCTATTTCATTTAGATGGCTTCCTAATCAAAATTTTAGATAATATTAATTATGAATATAAATATATTTTAACATGATTAATAAATTTTATAGTTTAGATTAAAAATATTTGATTTTAAAATTTTAATCTAATGAAAGAAAAATAATAATTCAAATTTTTAATTATAAAATATGTTAAATTTTTTTAATTAATATTTAAAATAAATATGGTAAAATAAATATTTTTTTTATGATTTTTATGGTAAATATAAAATTCAAAAAATATGAAATATTTCAATTAACAAATGTATTAATTTAATTTGAAATATTCTAGATTCATTGTAATTTGAAATGAAAGGGAATATATGTGCATTCCCTTCAAATCTTATTGATGTATAAAACTTGAGAAGAGATTTATCTCTCAAACATCATTGTTTCCCATCAAAATTTTAAACTATCCTCATAAATCAATATGCATATGTTTTAGATGAAAATGATTATAATGAAAGTTTATCATAAATAAATTGAATATTAAAAAACTGACAAATTGCTTATAATAAATAATTAAAATATTACACATTGGGGTTGTCTTTTAGGTTTTTCTTAGCTTTCCGATATTGTCATGTCAATTATATGAGGCATGTTCTTGGTTGATAAGATCATTCAAACTTTTTAATTTGAGATATTACCATGAAGATAATATCTAGCTTCTTTTTTAATTTTAATAATTTTCTTCTCTAACCCTCATATAATATAGATAATTCCATGTACATTTTATTGGATACTTTAGGTTAGTACATTGTGTGTGTATGTCTGTGTCAATGCATTCCACACCATTTGATTTCAGCTAATAACTAAGAAACAACACCTTTTGCAACATCATAATATGTATTTTGAAATTACTTTGCATTATATTATTGTTAAGATCATTTCTCTCAATAATTTAAGCTATGTGGAAATCTATGATTGACTTAACTTTTTATTTGTATTGATTCTCCAATCAATATTGGATCATTTTGCACTCTATCATTATCGAAATAAGTGTCCCTTATTTTTGCACTATATCATTATCGAAATAAGTGTCCCTTATTTTTGCACTATATCATCATAAAAGGGAACTCACATGAAGTCGGGGGCCAAAAGAATGGCCATGCAGTTTTCAAGGATAAAATCCCTTAAGAATGCAAGGAAATTCATAAAAACGCACATGTGTTCCTTATTTATAGTTTTAGAACCCTCCAAGCCACCATGTAGGGTTCCACCAATGATAGCAAGTCATATTTTATAAAATGTTTGTGCAATTTTAAGAACATGCATGCTCTCAGAATAGACATTCCTTCAAGTATTTACTAAAAGATAGGGATAAAAATTGTTATATAATAAAAATTAGATAAGGTGTTATAATGAGGCGAGCTATTTGAGGATATATCACATAAGGATTTTGTTTCCAAGAGAATGCTTGTGTTCATAATTTCCTACACTAGTTTGAGGTAGGTTTCTTCAAAGTTTCCTTTTCTTTTTGTATTTAATAAATTTATTAAATTATATATATATATCTATATATATATGTATGTGTGTGTATATATATATATATATATATATATATATATATATATATATATATATATATATATATATATATATATATATATATATATATATATATATATATATATATATATAACATTTCTCTTTAAAATTTAGCAAGTAAAACAACTCATCATTGATTCTACAGTACAATAAAACTCAAACCTAGAATCGTAGTGTCAAGAAAGAAATAACCTGAACCCTCAAACACTAGAAGCAAACATCAAAGTTGAAAATGGCTTTCCAACATTGAGAAACCTAACATGAGAATTTAGAAATAGCAAGAGTACATCATCGGAATGTAATGCATATTCTATTGCTAATTTCTAAGTCCAATTATCTTATATTTTAGATTCCATGGGTAGTACATTTGAACATTACAGGAAAGGTCTAGATATAAACTAGGTGAGAAATCTACAAATTTGAAAACAAGAAATGCCTTTGTATGGACTACTGTAAATACCAATCTACTATAACTATTGGATGGATAGGTGGTTTATGTTTTTTGATAAACTTCCTTACCATAATGAGGATATTCCAATATAATTCTTTAAAAATTATGGTATGAAGATTTTTAGGTAACTATGTCAACTACTTATATGTTTGTGAATTATAAGGGTTGGTTTATACGTCTATACAAGATCCTTAACATGCCAAGTATGACCCATTCAAATGGATTTACCCAATATTCCACAATTAGATAACATTTAGTGGCGCCCAGCCTAGATTTTCACCTTGACCCATAACTTATGACAACATAATATAGTTGACACTTTATCTTGCTAAGATGGATCTTTAGGTGATGGTGAGAGAGGAGTTGGGCATTTAAGGCATGCAAAAAAAATCTATTAGGTAGACCACATGGATATACAAGCTATCTTGATGCTAGTTCATGCTATCACCATTGATGCTCTACCTGTAGTCATACTTGGTATGGGTTAATGGAGGCCACTCAATAGGATAGCTTCATGAAGGAGGTTAGTAGACATAATTTATGTGTAGTTAACACAAACACAAATGATTAATTTTTTACGTATGTTATTTTGTTATTTTCTCAATATCTAATTATTTCCTACGTAGTTGTTATTATTTGATAGTACTCCCACGTCACATTTAGATGCATCAATGATAGTTACCGATACTAATGTAATATTTGTAGTTATTTTCTCAATTCGTGCACGTCAAACACAAGTTAACCGTGGAACGTTGTGCAATGGTATTGTTAATAATATCTTTGATGGATGCAATACATATGTATTCTTAGAACTTGCATTTTACCTTATAAAATTTCTTAATACAAAGAAACATATTTAGGTAATTAATATATCTTGTCAATGTTCTCTAACATATATATTCTTTTATTAGCATGTGTTAGTTTCTATAAAGTTTCACATCGATGACTATGGTGGTAACCATTAAACATAATGAATACTTGTTTCCGCATTGGAAATATATTATTTTTATTTACATATTAAAAATAAAATAGATTTACAATGCATGTAAATTGTATATGTCATAAAGAACATAGCTGACATATTATGAAGTGATGCAGGAGCATCTAGTTAGGGCACCATACCGGGTGTTGGTCTCCGCCAAGGTGGAAGTTGTGTTAACAAATTGGTTTCTTTATGTTCTGTTTGTCAAAGTAGGATGTAAGATTTTGTTTACTTTTAGTTTCAGTACTAGTTAGGGACAATTTGGTTGGTTAGGGTCATTAGTCTATCTCTCTATAATTAATACAAATTTAATAACTGTTCTATCATTCTGGAGAAAAAAACAAAATGTGTTTAATGTAAAATCTTGTTAAAGAGCAGAACCAAATAAAAGCATCGTTATGAAACTAAATAGAATTACAACTGAAAATAGTAACTACACAATTCAGGTAACTATGAATAGAGGCTGACTCTACAAAGATTGAATGAACGGGAGGAGCGATGGCGTTCCGATGAAGAGCGGCTGCTAGGGTTTCGCGGTTAACCTGCGACGGCAGGGCTCCTGCAAGGCACACTCAGATCTGACAGGTGCTGCAAGCGTTTCAAGTAGCAGGCGGATCAGGCGGCCACAATGGTACCCCCGCAGGGGGATGGGGCAGAGCTTCCGCCCTTTAAAGGAAGCCAGCAAGGACCAGAAGGTAACACAAGCACAGGCTCAGCGAATCAAGACAAGTCCACAGGGGAAACGCAGAACACGGTGGATCCTCAAGCTTCAATTGGACATCTAAAGGTTAGTTCATCCACTTGTAAACCGGTTGCTACTCATAGGCCAGAAGTTGAACTGCCTAGTGACAGAATAAATGGACGAATACAATTTATGAAAGACCATGCTCTAATAGGTAAATTTATGGGCTTCTGGCCAAATGAAAAAGCACTGAGAGGTTGGATAAATCACAAATGGAAGCCAAAGGGTGAAATAACCCTCCTCTTAGGGCCGAAAGGATTTTTTACTGCCATTTTTAACTGCCTGGAAGACAGAAACAGAGTCTTCGATGGGGGGCCATATTTTTTCAATTCTGCTGGGCTCTATCTCAGAGAATAGGTTGCTCGATTTAATCCGGATAAGGAAGACCTTAGCTACGCACCAGTTTGGATCAGACTCTACTCGTTGCCATGGGAGTACTGGGGTGAAGATTCTTTAAAATCCATTGGATCAGTGATAGGAGATTTTGTAAAAGTTGCAGAAGAAACCAAAACTGTGAGATACACTATATATGCCTCCTATGCCCGGATCTGTGTTTACATGGATCTAAAGTAACCTTTGCCAGATACAGTAAGACTCTTCCATGAGGATCATGACTGGATCCAAGTGATTGACTACGAACAGGTGCCTTTTCGTTGCAGGAAATGTCATGTTATTGGACACCTCTTCAGAGATTGTCCCCTGAACAAGAAGGAGGAAACTCAAACCAATCCCGAACCTCAACAAGAGGATGGCTTTACTAAGGTGACAAATCGAAGACGCGGCAGTAAGAAACCGAATGCCCCTCCATAATCATCGCCAGTAGAGAACTCCATCCCCTCTACCAGCAACAGCTTTGAGGCGCTAGCAAAAACGACAACTCAAGATGAACCCAGCAAGGAAAAGACAACGCATAATGCACCCTAGCAGGAGAAACCAATCTCGACCCAGCAAAGCGAAAAGACCCAACAGGTTTCAGAACCTTGGAGCAACCCAGATATGGACATTGACAATCCCCTTCAGAGCAAGAATAAAGGGAAGGAGGCAGAAGGAATTCCGCAATAAATACAGTTCATGGAGGATGACAGTGAACCAATCGATATTGGGGAATTCGACCTCCTAGGGATGGAACAGGCCTGCAAATTGGGTAACTTTGAAAAAATTCTTGAAACCCAATTTGACAACTTGGTGGAAATACTAAAAAAGGCCCAAAAGAAATACTCCCTAGGAGTACAAACAGGTAGTAAATGGGATGGCAAATTTGCATACAAAGACAACAAAAAAAGAGGAAGGAAAACAACATTGGAACGGACAATCAAGCTTGGAGAAGTCTTAGTTGAGTCTGGCAGATATGCTAAACTCACCAAGTATTTCAACACCAACCTAAACCCCTCTCAATGAAGTTGATATCTTGGAACATAAGAGGGATCAATAGCCCTAGGAAAGGGAAACTCTTAAAAAATTTGATCATGGAAGAAAAACCATCAATTCTATTTCTTCAGGAAACTAAATGTTCATTGAACTTTTTGGAAAAAGAAACTGCTAAAGCATGGCCTGGCAGTCAGGTGATAGCAGTAGACACGCAAGGGGCCTCAGGTGGACTTGCAATTTTATGGGATGCAAGAAAGATACAGTTACATAATATTCATGCTAATAAAAATTTCATTCAGGCTATTTTTCATCTTCTGGGTACTAACATTTATGGACATCTAACGAATATCTATTTTCCTCAAGAAACACAGCAGAAGGCAGCAATTCTGCATACAATAGAGCAGCTCAATAAAGATAGGAGGCATCCGCTATGGGTGACGGGAGGAGACTTTAACATGATAGCCTCATCAGAGGAAAAGATCGGGGGCCGCTGCAGAACCAATAAGGATGGTACACTTCTAAAGGATTTTATTCAGAGTAATTGGCTTATAGATCTACCTACAGCAAATGGCCTCTACACATGGACGAATAAGAGGGTTGTTCCCATGCAGATTGCCTCCCGTCTGGATAGGTTCCTGATCTCTGATAATGCAGTCCATGTCGGAGGAGAATTCACAGCTCATATCATTCCTTTTTCAGGTTCGGACCATTGGCCCATAGAAATGCTCTAGAACAGGCCTGGCAACAATATCAAAAAACCTTTCAGATTTGAAGCTTTCTGGTTATCACACCCAGAATTCAAGGAATTCATAACCACTACTTGGCAAAATAGCAACCCAATTGAGCAATCCAAAATGGCAAGATTCCAAAAAAAATTGAAGTTGCTCAAAGGAGAAATCAAGCGATGGAATAAAAATACCTTTGGCAACATTTTCAAGGAAAAGGAAAAGATTCTCCAAGATCTCAAAAATATTCAACAAAGATTAATCATAGAAGGGAGGTCAGAGGAGCTAGCGCTAAAGGAACAAGAAATGGAAGGAAAACTTCTGGAAAGAGAGCAACAAGAGGAGGTGCTATGGAGACAAAAATCTCGCATCCGATGGCTGAAGGAGGGGGAGAAGAACACCAAGTTCTTCCATAGAACCACAGTGCAAAGAAGAATGCACAACCAAATTTCTCAGGTTACCAACGCCCAAGGAGAAAAACTGGAGACCCAGGAAGAAATAGAAAAGGAATTCTTACACTACTTCAAAGAAATGAGTAAAGAGCCTAACATAAACAGAGAGGAAGCCATAGATAACATTACAAGGCACATTCTGGGCTGGTTTCTGAGGAGCAAAACTCCCTGCTTCTCAAACCAATTAGTCTCCAGGAGGTAGAATTGGCTGCAAAATCCTTAAAGGCAGGCAAAGCTCCTGGTCCCGATGGTTTCTCATCAAATTTCTTCCATCACTTCTGGGAATTAATCAAATGGGAAGTGTGGCAGGTCGTGGAAGAGTCACGAAGCTTACGCTGGATGTATCCAGGCCTCAATGCAACTTTTATAGCCTTAATTCCTAAATCGGAAGACTCCAACTCCCCAGATAAATTCAGGCTTATTGCCCTATGCAATATCATTTACAAGATAGTCTCCAAGGTAGTGGCGCTAAGATTAAAACCGCTTCTCCCAGGAATCATCTCCCCTGAGCAATCTGGATACGTCGAAGGCAGGCAAATCACCGACGGAATAATACTCTCGCATGAAATCATCCATTCTCTAAAGCATTCAAAAAAACCAGGTATGCTTCTAAAAATTGATCTTTCTAAAGCTTTTGATAGCATAAGCTGGGATTATATGGAAAAAATTTTAAGGGCGTTCGGTTTTGCCAATGCATGGATTAGATGGATCATGAATCTGGTCTCTTCTTCCTTTTTTTCTATCTTGATCAATGGTATTCCCTCCTCACTTTTCCGCCCCACTAGAGGATTGAGACAAGGAGATCCTCTGTCTCCTTTCTTGTTTATTATAATGGCGGAAGGTCTGGGAAGAAGCCTTAATGCTGCAATCCAATCCCATGATCTTAAAGGCATTAATCTCCACGATGCTCCTACCGTTTCCCATCAGCAATTTGTCGATGACAACATGATCTTTGGCCACTCTTCCATCCAAGAAGCCTGATCCCTAAACTCTCTGCTTAACAATTTCTCGGCAGCCTCTGGAGCGTGTATTAACAGAGTCAAATCCCAGATATTCTTTTTCAACACTCACCCGACTACCCAACGATCCATAGCTTGAATCCTAGGTTTCTCCATTGCTTCTTTGCCTTCCAAATACCTCGGTGCCCCTCTCTTAGAGTCTGCTCAAAAGCATTCATCCTGGACTTCCCTTCTGGAAAGGTTGGAATCAAGACTCTTGCTTTGGACCCACCGCTCTCTAAATATGGCCAGTCGACTTGTGCTTATTAAGGCTGTCTTACAATCCATGCCTCTGTACTTATTTTCAATATTGGCTGCGGCAAAGTGGGTTTTAAAAGCCATCAAAAAGCTGCAACGAAACTTCTTGTGGGGTAGTTCTGGACTCAACAGGAAATGGGCACTAGTCAAATGGGAGAAAGCATGTACCCCCAAAGAAAGTAGGGGGAATTGGTCTCAGGGATCCTGAACACAGCAATGTGATAATGGGAGCAAAAATATGGTGGAAATGGTTAGCTTACCCAGGAACACTATGGGCCAAATTCTGGACTGCAAAATATGCCAGCAATCTACCTCTGGAGGAATGTATAAGAATGACAGAACTTAGCAAAGGCTCAACTATCTAGAGTTCAGCGATAATGCACAGAGATCTTATCCAAAAACATAGTTTCTGGGAAGTGAAGGATGGTGGCACTGCGCATTTTGGACTGACTCCTGGCAACAATTTCCATGCCTCGCCAATGTAATTCAAGGTATTCCAGCACACCAAATTCAACTACAGGAAAAGGTAAATCATTTTTGGCAGGACAATCAGGATTCTGATCACCGAACTTGGAGAAATGTACAAGAAATTATACCAGATAGCCCGGAGGCGGTTCAACGATCCCTTGCTGAAGAGCTCAAAAAGAGAACGATTCTCAAAGAGACAGAGCAGGATAAATTGAGGTGGGGCTACGAAGAGAAAGGTACTTATACAACCAAAGAAGCGTACCTCATTATCCTCAAAGATCAGCTGACTAAGGACAAATTATGGGAGAAAATATGGAGTCCCCCGATCTGGCCAAAGATCTCCACATTCCTTTGGCTCTTATCCCACAACCAGATCCTCACCTGGGATAATCTCAGAAAAAGAAAATTTGAAGGATCCTCAATATGTCTCAATTGTAAAATGGAGGAGGAATCTGCTGTGCATCTTATGCAACTCTGTCCTTTTAGCAGGAAAATATGGGAGAAAGTCACATTCCATTGCCAAAAGGAAGGCCACGAGATAGGAGCCTTAAACAATACTTTACGCAACTGGCCTCAGAAACCTTATCAAAGCAACATTCTGAACTCGCTCTGGCAAATAATCCCGGGAATTGTAATGTGGAACCTATGGAAAGAGCGAAATCGCAGAATCTTTAAAAATCAATAAATGGATGAGCAGCAGGTATGGCAGATAATAAACAAGAATGTGCAGGAAACACTATCCATCAAATGCTGGTCCCAGGAGGATTTCCCGTCCAACGACAAGGAGCAAGCAATATGGAATAATTGGCAAATCCACTTACATTTTTCCAATGTTCTCCCAAGCAACTCCAATAATCAGAAGGATATCTCTTCAACTTGGTCCCCTCCACCCATCAATACGTTCATTCTCAACTTTGACGGGGCTTCCAAAGGTAACCCTGGTTCCACAGGATATGGAGGAGCAGTAAGAAATCACCAAGGACAAGTGCTTAAAGTCTTCTTTGGCTCCATTGGTTGGAACACCAACAATGTGGCTGAACTTGAAGGACTCTGGAAAGGTCTCAACATTGCCCAAAAGGAAGGACTTACTCCTCTAATTGTGGAAGGGGATTCCCAAATCTTAATCAACATGGCGACTAAGATTCAACAAGGAACAGAGGCCCAGAAAGTCAGTAGGAGCTGGAGAATGGTAACCAGGCTGGAGCTTCTTCAATCGTGGCTAAGGGACAACAGAGCTATAACCTTCAACCACATAAGGCGCGAAGGGAATAAACTAGCAGACTTTCTGGAAAATTTAGGTGTAGACAAGGGGAAGGATCATTTCGAAGGATTACTTCAGGGTAATGTCTCGGAGACAGAATGGTCCACCTTTCAGGAGATACTAAGGAATGATACTCAGAGGAAAGCTCAAGATCACCCAGATGCGGATGTTAATGGTCGCATTTAAGATGAGTCAAAACGCACGCGCCGAGGACATGATGCCACGCTGCGGAAAGGTGGTCGCCATGAGCTCTGCGCTGGTTTCTGCCCCAAAGGAATTAACGCGCCTTAATGGCTCTTCAATGCAGTGGTCTTTCCAAGGTTCTGGTACCAGATATCTTGTCATGGTGCAAACATTCCTTATGCTGTGTTTGTAGTTCGGTTTTTGTTCTGGAGAATTCGTAGTTCAGGTGAGCGTGGAGGAGGGAGGCTCTGAGGGCAGCATACCCACCCTCGAGTCCTTCCCCTGCCCAATTCTTGCAGTGTGTGCTCACTCGGCTCAGGTGAATTTGACAGTGGCAGTTGGGTTGCAGGGCCATCGGGGTAACATTTCCCGCGACATTCTTCTTGGTAGACAAAGGCACCAGGCCGTTAAGCTTCACACTGGGATCATTATGGCTCCGCGCGCTGGGTATCGTAGGCCTCGCAGGGGAGGTAATTCTGGGCAGCAGGGCGGCACCAGAGATAGTGGCCACTCAAGCCCGAGGCGTATCTCTCCTCTGGCCCGTGCTTCGCCACCCTCCTGTGATTCGGTGCACTCTGAGTCAGATTTAAGTAATGAAGTGCAGACCGCGACTCTTTATTACCGCCGCAAGAGGAACAAGCCTGTGGTTAAAGCCATGATTATAGTAATTTTTGCTGAGGAGGATGAGGAGGAAGGAAGTTGGAAGGCTGAAATGGAGGAAAAGATGCCTCCCTCCTTGGATAACACTTCCAAGATAAAGGACAGCTCCTACAGCCCCGAACTACAGAGCAAGATGGACGAGGAGAGCACCTTTGGTTACTCAGCAGAGAAGGCGGAAGCCTTACAAGAAATCAGCAGCCTCAAAGGGAAAGAACCCATGGTTACTTCTGAAGGTCCACCAGAGGCTCAAAGGGAATCTCAAACCAACAGGCCTTCCTCTCCTCAGAGCAAGCCAACGATTGAAGAGTCTGAAGAATCTTTCGATTATACTCTATACCTCAAATTGCCGCCGGGTATTGAATGTATTGAAGATATTCCGGTTGGCATGGAGGTGACTTGGGAGCGGGACCCGGCTCATGCAGTAGAAGACCGTAAGAAATGAGCGCTGGAACGTGAAGCCGAGGCGCGGAAGAAGCAGGGCAATTAATGGCAGGAGAGTCAAGGGTAAGCCTGATCTCAGGCGAACGTTGTTTTTTCCTTTTTTTGGCTTAGTTTCGGTCTGGTGACGAGCAGCAATTGTTAAAATGCTGATTATAAACACTGTCTCTTGTAATGGGTCTCGGGGTCTGGGTTAATTTCCAGTTTCTATGCATGTCTATGTCGGTCTATGTCTGTCTTGGTCGGTCTATGTCTCAACACAAACTATCTCTGCTGGGTTTTTTTGGAATCTCCAGCTTGTATATGCAGACAATCCAGGTTGATGAGGAAAGCTTTGACAGAGAGCTAAACACTCGCTCTCAGAGGTTCACACCTCTTGTATATACATTTTTGGTTTTTTTAATATAATTAGTTTAGCCTTTGCCCAGCAAAAAAAAAAACTATGAATAGAGGCTACAAATGTACATGAAAAATCCATTGAGAGGGTTCAACATTTTTAGCATTCAAGTAATAACAATAAAAGGACAGACAATTCGAATCCATCTTTGTAATCATAACATTTTCGTTTTTGCTTCCAAATTTCACCGAACATCAGAGTTTTTTACAATTTACGCATGCAAGTTTGTTTAATTTCTTTTTCTAAGAAACAGAGTCCGAACAACGAGACAAAGATGTATTTCCAGAACAAGGGTTTGTAACCCGTAGAAGAAATCGACAACAAATGTATAGAAGAAAATGCAGATAAAGGAGAAGTCGGACGGGTTAAGCACATATGAGCCATACATCATTTTCCTAACTTCGAAATCATCCACCAGAATGAGTACCAGAACAACTACATTGTTTTCTATTCATTGAAGAAATTACAAGCACATGTGCAAATTAACAAATGTAATTCGAGGGCATTTAAGCCAAAATGGAAGGAACAACAACCAATAATTACCATTAGAACAAAGGTAACCAAAACCAACATTTCCCTGGAATCTTTCTTTTAATTATAATATGAAATGTATGAGCATACGTAGCAGGATTCAAAAGAAAACCCACGAACAGTCATATGGCCAACAGTTGACAAACCCTAGGTGAGGGTTTTAGTAAGCGACTCCCATACGTTATAAATTACAGTCAACAAGCTCGGAACTGAGGAAGCCTATGCTAAACAAAATGACCAAGATGCTGGACTAAGCCAAAAGACATCAATGACCAAGCATTGAAAACGAAACCCTCAATCTCTCAGGCCCTAATTCTAAAACTGAAGGTTGGTTACGTTGACAAAGCCTGCCAAGCAGAGGTCGATGTGATTGTTGTAAGCATACCCAACTGCAAACCCTATCACCTACAAAAGCACCAAAACATAGTTGTTAACAACCTGTTGAGAGAGGGAAAAAAAACAAGTGCAAGAATGTAAGTGTAAGAGGGATGCATTTCCCTACCTGAAGGATTCACAGTAAGAATAGAGTACAAGCCCTTGAACCTCGAATTGCAGACAATGACTAAGACAAAGGAGAAGCCACACTAGGAACAGAAGGATGGAAAGATAAAATTGAAACATGGATGGAAGAAGCTACCTGCATTAAAGCCGAAGACCAGAGAGCGCCATTGTTTCACAACCTGAGTACATGCCAACCCACTTAGATTCACAAGCAAGGTGATCTCATACCAAAAACTGAACCGTCAAGTAAAGACCAGTTGAAGCAATTGCAGGAAAAGCACAGAAATAAACTCATAGGTGGCAAAACCATTCTCGGTCGCATAATGAACCAGGACCAAAAGTTATCCAAGCAAATATAAGAGACACACATTCAAACAAGAAAACCAAGAAAGCGCACCCAACAGTTGCAGCGCAGCTGCATACACAAGCAGCAAGACCTCACCAGAGTAGACCCTCAACGACAAAGAGAAAAGAACAGAAATGGCTGAATGAAAGACGATGGAAGGGTTTTGGTGAGAAACGAGGAGCGGGAAACGCGACCTGAGGTACAATATAGTGTCTTAATTGCACACATAATTTCCACCTTATCATTTTCTACAAAAATCTGAGGATGAATCACAATCATAAACTAATCCACAGTTAATCACATTTATATCATTGAATTGTTGATTAATACAAATAGTGTTGGGTTGGTCCCATCATAGTGGTATTAGAGCAGGTTGAAATTGACTGAAGAAATGGAGGTAGGAAGGAGAGGTCGTGGAAGAGTTGTTCGGAAGATAGCAAAGGAAGGACTGAGAGAGGAGATCAGGATTCTTACTACCCGTTTGGAGGCAGTCGAAGCAGAGAGAAGAAGGGATCCAGAGATAGACAATGATAGTGAAGAGGAAGCTGAAGCGACAATAGATGGATCAGATGGATAGGGCCCATAAATGAGACTATTGAGGTTAGTCTTAATGGAAAGCAGTAAGCCCAAACTAGAACTCCCAAATTATGACAACAACCTATCCATAGAGGTTCTAATGGACTGGATCAGTGAGCTGGATAAGTATTTCGAGTGTGAGGAGGTCAATGAAGACCAAAGAGTTAAGCTTATTGCAACAAAGTTGAAGGGACACGCAACCCTGTCCTGGGATGGTGTCCAAATAGAGAGAAGGAGATTGAACAAGTTGTCGATCAAAAACTGGTCAATGATGAGGGCCAAGTTGAAGGGCAGATTTCTGTCGAAAGAATATCAGATTGCACTACACAAGCAAGTGTAGAATTTGAAACAGAAAGGGATGACAGTAAGGCAGTACACTGAAGAATCTTATCGAGTGAACCTAAGGGCTGGTTATACAGAGGATACCTCAGAGAAGACAACCAGGTATGTAAATGGTTTAAGGCTAGAAATTTTAGATGAAATTAGTATTCTATCTCCAAAGAAAATTGAAGAAGCATATCAGAGTGCTATGAAAGCTGAAGAGAAAATTACTAGAAAGCAGAATGCTAGGAGAGGATGAGGAACTGGCAGAGGAAGAGGCCAGTCCTATGGCAGAGGGTGAGCTACTAGCAGTAATGAGGAAGGCAACATTTCTAAAGCTTTTGGATCCGCAGATAAAGGTGATAATAAGAGAGCTGGTAGGCCATATCAGCAAGGTAGGTGAAATGGGTGAGGTAGAGGAGCTAGTTATCAATGTTACAGGTGTTATAAGTGGGGACACAGATCATTTGAGTGTCCTGAGGCAGATCAAGCTGGACAGAGGGGTGCGTATGTGGCACAACTAGAAGAAGTAGAGGCACCTCCCCAAGAAGCAAAGAATGCTCCAAAAATAGGGGAAGCCCTGGTGTTGAACAAGGTGTTGTTAAAACTAGCCAAAGAAACCACTGAACAAACTCAGCGGGAGGCTTTGTTTCGAATGGTTTGTAAGTCACACGGTAAGTGTTGTAAACTAGTTATTGACAGCGGTAGTACAGATAACTTAGTACAAATAACTTAGTGGCCACAAAGATGGTGGAAAAATTGGAATTGAAGAGATTGAAACATCCCACCCCTTACAAAGTTTCATGGCTGCAAAAAGGCCATCAGTTGCTGGTGGATGAGCAATGTGAGGAGGAGTTTCAAATAGGAAAATATAAGGACAAGGTCATTTGTGACATCATGCCGATGGATGTATGTCACATACTGCTAGTCCAGCCATGGCAGTACGACAGGAAGGTGGTAAATGATGGACTGAAAAACTACTATAAGGTTGTCAAGGATGGAAACAAGCACACGCTTATGCCCATCAAGGTGGAAGGAATAGCAGGGGCAAGTGAGCTAAGAGTATTGTTGGTCGACGGAAAACAATTTCTTAAACAAGTTGAGGATAGTGAGGTGAGTTATGAAGTTGTAAGAAGAGAAAAAATGGTACTGTTGCATATGGAGGTATCAGATTTACCCCTAGAAATTTAGCAAATGTTGCAAGAATTTACAGATATAGTGGTGGATGACTTGCTAGATAAACTGCCCCCTAAAAGAAGCATAAGCCACCATATTGACTTCATACCCGGAGCAAGTTTGCCGAATAAGGCAACATATTGAATGAGCCCCAAGGACAAAGAGGAGATTGGGAAGCAGGTGCAGGAACTACAAGACAAAGGATTGATAAGGGAGAGTTTGAGCCCTTGCGTAGTTCCAATGGTTCTCGCTCCCAAGAAAGGAGGAGAATGGCGGATGTGCATAGACTCGAGAGCCATCAACAAAATCACCATCTAGTACAGGTTCCCACTGCCACAGATGGGTGACATGATGGATTGCCTAAGTGGGGTAGCATACTTTTCTAAGATAGATTTGAAGAGCGGGTATCATCAGATTCGAATTCGAGAGGGGGAAGAGTGGAAGACAACCATTAAGATGAATGAGGGACTGTATGAATCGCTAGTTATGCCATTCAGACTGAGCAATGCACCCATTACATTTATGTGGTTAATGAATGAAATGTTGAAAGAATACGTTAGAAAATTTGTGATACTGTACCTGGACGACATACTAATTTTCAGCAGGACAAGGGAGGGGCACCTTCGACATGTTCCAAAAGTGTTGGAGAAATTGCAGAAGAGTAAGCTTCTGATAAATCTGAAAAAGTGTACTTATCTGCAAAAAGAGTTGATTTATTTGGGCTTTGTAATAGAAGAAAACGAGCTGAAGATGGATCTGGAGAAGATTGCTACGATAGTTAATTGACCATCCCCGAAAATCTTATTTAAGGTATGTAGTTTTCATGGGTTGGTGAGTTTTTACCGGAAATTCATAGAAATTTTAGCGAAATCTGTGCACCTATGTTGGACACTATTAAAAAGGCCAGTCAACCTTTTTGATGGACTGATGTAGCAGAGAGGAGTTTTTAGCTACTAAAGAAGAAGATCATAGAGAGACCGATCTTGAGATTGCCGAATATTAAAAAGCTCTTTCAGGTTTGCTGTGATGCTAGCAGTACGACTATTGGAGCTGTACTTAGCCAAGAGGATAAAACTGTTGCATTTTTCAGTGAAAAGCTAAATGAAAGGAGGCAGAAATATTTGTCCTATGACAAGGAGTTCTATGCTGTCATACACGCATTGAAGCACTCAAGGCGCTATTTGTTGGGAAATGAATTTGTGTTGTTTCCGGATAATTCTGCACCACAATATGTGATGCAACAAGACAAGTTGAATCACAAACATGCCAAGTGGTTGGAATATTTATAGAGTTTCACCTTTGTGTTGAAACACATTAGTGGGTAGGCCAGCAAGGTTGCATATGCATTGAGTAGGAGAGCTTTACTTTTGCATGAGAGTATTGTACAAGTGTTGGGTTTTAAGCACCTGAAAGGTTTATATCAAACTGACACAAATTTGAAAGAGGCCTATGAGGCATGTCGGAATCCCTTGGTGAGAGACAACAGTCCATGGTTGGACTACAACTTGCAAGAGAAACTGCTATTTAGAGGAGGACATGTATGCATTCTTGACTGCTCGATGAGAGAGAACATCATTCAGGAGAAGCACAGTGGAGGTCTAGCTAGACATTTTGGCATAGACATAACACTCAAGCAGCTCAGTCATTTCTACTTTTGGCCAAAGATGGGAAGGGATGTACAACGATTTGTGACCAGATGTAAAGTGTGCTAGTTGGTGAAGGGTCACAGTCAAAACACGAGACTCTATACACCATTTCCTGTTCGAAGTAAACTGTGGGACTCAATCAGCTTGGAATTTCTCTTGGGTCTACCTAGGACATAGTGGGGTTATAACTCAGTGATGGTAGTGGTGGACAGATTCTCGAAGATGGTGTATTTTATCCCTTACAGAAAAACCTGTGATGCCACTCACGTGGCCCAGTTGTTCTTCACGGAGATTGTCAAGCTACATGGTTTTCCTAAGTCTGTTCTTTCGGATAGGGATGTGAAGTTCACTGGGCACTTTTGGCGTACCCTATGGAAGAAGATGGATACACAGCTGACTTATAGCTTTGCTTATCACCCACAAATTGACGGATAAACAGAGGTGGTAAATAGGAGTCTGGGAAACCTGCTACGAAGCTTGAAAGGTGAGAATTCGCAGATGTGGGATTGAGTGCATGCCCAGGCAGAGTTCGCTTATAACGACTCACCTAATCGCATCACAAGTTGCACTCCATTTCAGATCCTGTACGGTATATATCCTCGCGGAGTGCATGAGTTGCGAGATCTTGGACAACAAGAAAGGCGAAGCGCAGTTGAAGAAAATTTTGATAACGCGATGAGAGATTTGCATCTGTAGGTGAAAATTAAATTGCAGGATAACAACCAAAAGTATAAACAACAAGAATATTTGAAAAGAAGGGAAGTACAGTTCAATGTAGGAGATGAAGTCCTCACGCATTTGTGCAAGGAACACTTCCCTAGGGGTGCATACAATAAGCTGAAGTATAAGAAGATAGGTCCCTGCAAAGTCCTCTGAAAATTTTCAGCGAATGCCTATGAGATGCAACTGCCACCAGGGATAGGCATTTCACCCATGTTTAATGTTGCAAACCTGTTTCCTTACACTTCTGACTCAGAAGAAGAAGACAAAACCACACAACCTACACGGAATACCCAGGATGGAGGAGAAACTTGGATGAGATAGATGCCTTACGTCTAGCCTCGTGAGATCGAGATCATCCTTGACACTCAGGTGGCCAAACAAACTGGGCAGAAGGAGTATCTGCAATACTTGGTCAAGTGGAAGAACCATCCTATCAAGGATAGTTTGTGGCTTGATGCCAGGCAGATTGAGTAGGCGGGTTCTTTAGTCAAGAAGCTCATGGACCTGAGTCATGATTTCTTTTTACCCTGGGAGCCTGATGTGAGAGCATCCAGCTAGGGCACCATGACTGAATGTTGGTCTCTGCCAAGGTGAAAGTTGTGTTAACAAATTGATTTCTTTATGTTCAGTTTGTCAAAGTAGGATGTAAGATTTTGTTTACTTTTAGTTTCAGTACTAGTTAGGGATAGTTTGGCCGGTTAGGGTCATTAATTTGTCTGTCTTTAATCAATACAAATTTAATAACTGTTCTCTCATTTTGGAGAAAAAACAAAATGTGTTTAATGTAAAATCTTATCAAAGAGCAGAACCGAATACAAGCATCATTATGTAAGTAAATACGATTACAACTGAAAATAGTAACTACACAGTTTAGGTAACTATGAACAGAGGCTACAAATGTACATGAAAAATCCATTGAGAGGGTTCAACATTTTTAGCATTCAAGTAATAACAATAAAATGACAGACAATTCGAATCCATTTGTGTAACCGTAACATTTTCGTTTTTTCTTCCAAATTTCACCGAACATCAGAGTAATTGATACAATTTACACATAGAAGTTTGTTTAATTTCTTTTTCTAAGAAACAGAGTCCAGACAGTGAGACAGAGATGTATTTCCAGAACGAGGGTTTGTAACCCATCAAAGAAATCGACAGTGAATGTACATGAGTGAATGCAGACAAAGGAGAAGTCAGACAAGTTAAGCACATATGAGCCATACATCATTTTCCTAACTTTGAAATCGTCCACCAGAACGAGTACCAGAAAAACTACAGTGTTTTCTATTCTTTGAAGAAATTACAAACATAGCTGGAAATTAACAAACATAATTCGAGGGTGTATAAGCCTGAATGGAAGGAACAACAACCAGAAATCACCATTAAAACAAAGGTAACCAAAACCAACATTTCCTGGAATCTTTCTTTTAATTATAATATGAAATGTATGAGCATACATAGCAAGGTTAAAAAAAAAAATAACCCACTAATAGTCATATAGCCGACGGTTGACAAACCCTAGGTGAGGGTTTTTGGGAAGCAGCTCCCATATGTTATAAATTACAATCAATAAGCATAGAATTGAGGAAGCCTACACTAATCGAAATGACTAGGACACTGGACTACAGCCAAAAGACATCAATAACCAAGCATTGAAAACCAAACCCTCAATCTCTTAGGCCCTAATTCTAAAACTAAAGGTTGGTTTCATTGATAGAGTCTACCAGGCAGAGGCTGATGTGACTGTTCTAAGCATACCCAACTGCAAACCCTATCACCTGCAAAAGCACCAAAACATAGTTGTTAGCAACCTGTCGACAAAGGGAAAAAAACAAGGGCACAAATGTAAGTGTAAGAGGGATGCATTTCCCTACCTGAAGGGTTCACAACAAGAACAGAGTACAAGCCCTTGAACCTTGAATTCCACACAACGACTGAGACAAAGGAGCAGCCACATTAGGAACAGAAGGACAGAAAAAGAAAATTGAAACATGTACGGAAGAAGCTACCTACATTGAAGTTGACGACGAGGGAGTGCCATTGTTTCGTAACCTGGTGCATGCAAACCCACTAAGATTCACAAGCAAGGTGACCTCATACCAAAAACCGAACTGCTGAGTAAAGACCAGTTGAAAAAATTGCAGGAAAAGCACAGAAGTAAACTTACACATGCAGCAAAACCATTCTCAATCGCATAATGAACCAGGACCAAAAGTTATCTAAGAAAATATAAGAGACGCACATTCGGAAAGGTAAACCTACAAATCGTGCCTAACAATTGCAACCTCTACACTAACATCATTTCTTTGCATTTGTTCCAATGTTTCAGGGTTTCTTTCCCTTAATTGGTATGACATGTCAGTGTCAAAATCATTAGGGAATTTGATGAATGCTAAGTAAAGTGGAGGCTTAATATTAGCAAGGATTGCATTGTAAATGCTATTGAACCTAATACAATAATATTGAACTGACTCATTAAGAGCTCTTTTAATGTTATCATATTCAGAAAATATTTGCAAAGGGTTTTTCTTTCTTTCCCATCTATTAATGAATAATCTATGAAAAGCAGCTAAGTTTGCAATATGGTGGGCAGGTAAAGTTTTGAACCATTTCTTAACATCCCCAGTTAATTTTTGGGAAAACAACCTCATTTAGACATATGATTAATCTATCTAATGCAACTCAAAATAATCAGCCATTTTGTTCACATGTTGTTGGGCAGTGTGCTGACGAGCAGCATCAAACAAAAGTATTTTTCTTTGATAATCTTGGGGCATGTCATGGAGTTATGCAGGTAAAACCAGAGGTGCATATCGATTTGCGATGGCTGAGATTTTGGCTTGACTAGGGGGTAAGTAGCTGGTACTTGAGGAAGGGCTTGAAAATGATGGAGATGAACTATGTGAGGATGAGGTGCTTTGCTCATGAATAACTAGTTTAGGGGAACGAACTGTGGTGGATACTATAGGTGAGGTTGTGGTAAATGAAGGTGTATTTACAGTTATTAATGACTGTGTAGAAATTTCAAATGTATTAGCAGTAAGGGAAACTAGTTCAACATATTGTTGAAGGTAAGCATCATCTATATGGCTTATCAATGTGGAGGTTAAACCTTCTAACTTGTCAAAAGTGTCCAAGACAAATTTATCTAAATCCGGATGGATAGGCACCCTTTTTGTTTCAATAAGTTGAATAAAATCAGGGTCTAACACAATTTCATGAATGGCATTCTTAGATTTAGCTCTAAATAATGAGAGGTTAAATGACAAATCAAAAGGAATTTCCTCTAAAGTTTACAACTCCTCAGGGAGTGAGTTTTCTTTGACTAACTCGCTACTACTTGCTTGAGTTTCTACTTTTTTTGGTTTTCTTCAAATTTTGTCTAGGTCATCAACTTTAGTAGCAAGCTTTGGATCTAGATTTTCCCTGGTATAGTGAGTCTTCTTAGGAGCTAAAATTATAATTTTTTTAACTATTTTTTTTATGAAAATTTTCAAAAACAACTTGTGAAAATGACCTTAAGGGGATCAAGATGAAATTTAAGGTTTCCTTAAAGTTTTATTTGACTAAGGATCGAAATCCCTGGTATGGTCGCCAATGATGTTAACACTCCAAAATTTCTTCTAAGTTTTTTAGAAAAATAAATGATAGAGGCAACTACAAACCAACTTTCGATATGAGGATCTACGCTTCCAATTCTCAGAGAAGTCCCTCTCTTTATGATTTAACTTTGTTTTAGTTAATTGATTTTAGGCTAGTTATGACTGTGCTGGGGTTTTTTATTTGAATTTGGGTGGTGGGATCACTTACCTAGATGAAAAAGGGTTGTCTTTTACCACTCGGCTATGGGGTCAAATGTTAGACAAATAGGACTGGATTAAGTTCTAAAAATAGTGTCTACACGGCAAGATAGAGGAGTTACTACAGATCTCAAAGGCTTGATGGTGAAATGGTTTCCAATAGGATCTAGGGAGAAATTAAGGGTTCCCTAGTATGGATTATGGAGAGAAATGAAAGGGGTCAACCAGGATAGGAGAGAAATTAAGGGTTCTCAAATTCGGATATCAGAGGAAAACATATAAATGATTAACTATGAAAAACAGAGTGTACTTAAACAAATTCTGAGTTAAATTTCCAGTTAATTCATTCAAATTTAGATATCATTTAAGTTTATGAAACACATAAGAAAGTAAAAAAATCTAAAAAAGAAAATACATCACTGCAATAGCTCATCTCATGAATCCTGTAGTGCAATCTTTTTATTACTTGCTCCAGCCTGTTGACTTAAAAATTGGTACAATAACCCTTAATTTTAAGATCAAAATAACTCTACAAATGTATAGAAATTCACACTCAATTCTTTGAATTATGAAGTATTTATACAAAAAAACTTACAAAATATCTCAAACTGCATTGAGAACTAGTCTAGGAAAAATAAATATCTTCATGCAAGAAGATAGAGAGAGATATTGAACTGCTGTTTGATGTCCTCGTTATTTAGGTTTTGTTGTCTTTTAATCTTTGATCTTTTGCCCTTTAAGCTGCTTGGTTCTTTGGCCTTCATGCTGGATGCCATTACTTATGACCTTTCATCTGATACACTTTCATTTTCCTTTGTTTAGTCTTTAACGGTATGCTCTGTCACCTGCTTTCATTTTTACCTTTTACTGCAAATCTTACTCACTCTTCCATGCTTCTGTGCTTTTAGTAAAAATGTCTTTTACTAAAAGACACATGTAGAATAAAAAAAATTTCTTGGAGAGTAGTTTGTAAGAATCTCTTGTTCTGCTGGTGAAAATGATTTCATCTCTATTTTAATATTTACTATGTAATTGTTTCCTTTTGCTATGTGATAATTGTCTTTTCCTTCTGAATATAGCCTTTTGGATATATTTCCTTGCGAACCTTGGAGTAAACAAGTTTTGTGACTAGTTGGTGAGCTCCAATATTGTAGCAATAATGCTGCAACTCCTGGGGCTTCCTTCTTTACTTTTATCAACCCGGTAGTTCGTAACAAACTTGGAAGCGACGGTGTTGTATGCATAAGTACTAGGTTTTACTGCATGATGTCACTTGATCAGCTGGCACAAGTTCACTAGGAGCTTAAGCCAACTTCTATGAGTTATCATAAGAATCTTTAACTATGATGAAGGGAAACTAACTCTACAGGGACTATTCTACTTGCAGAAAAAAAATGAAAACTGAAATGAAACACACACCCTAGCAAAACCTAGTTTACCCACTAACCCTATTTTTGCAAGAAAATAGATGGAAACTAATGAAGCAAGTGAAATTGAATATTGAAAAGGTAAATTGCATTTATTCAAGCTACTTCTGAGGAGAAATGAGAAGAAATCATCATTTTATACTTTTGACTATTTTTATGTGGAATTATTATGCTTGTGATTTGACTCGTTGTGACTGTGAAGAGGTTTGGTGGCAAAGGAAGATGGAGCTGGCTTTTGCAAGGGGTGAGGAAGGTGTGGAGAGGTCTTAAGAAGCCCCTAGTACCCTCCTGAAGACTTCCATTGCGATCGAACTTCGAAAAATCACTCACAGGAAATTCTACAGGAGGCTGAAAGTGGTTTTTGAAACTTTAAAGGTGGAAAAATGATGGGAAAGGGGAAATGAAGGTTGGCTGAAGGTGTTGAGGGGTCTATAACTTGTCAAGGAGGATCAGGGATGCAGGAGATAGTTGGATTTGCTCAAATGGCAAGAAAGCAGCTTTATGGAAGAACAACGTAGAAATTAGGGAAGATTGCTGAAATGTGGAGAAAGAACTGGGGGATCTACAAGAAGTGAGCTGGTGCTGGCTATTTTATGGAGGAAAGATGACCTAGGATGTCTTGCAAGAAATCTGCACATTTACTTCTTGAAACTAATCAAAGCAAGAACTAAAAACAGAATTTTGTCCAGCTTAACCTAATTTCTGACCTAAAAACATAAAAATGTTGAACAATACCTTAGGAACAGAAAATCATGCGAGAGAACTATGGTTAAAGGACATAAAATGATCTAAGTAATTAAATCTGAAACAATATCAACTTTTCCAAGTCCAAGTATCACACTAGCAGTTGCATTGAAGAGCAAAAGCTGTGTTTTTGGTGGCAACAATAGTGCCTTGACATCAAATCATAGTCCGAGGAAGGGAGAAAGGAGATCAAGATCTACTGTTAGCATTTTTGGATCTTTTTCTGTCACTACAGCAACTTACTTAAGTAACTTGAAGCAAAAAAAACTATTTTTGGATCTTTTTCTATCACTTCAGAAACTTACTTAAGCAACTTGTAGCAAAAACAACTATTCTAACCATCTAAAGCAACCTAATCTAATGAAGTAAAATGAGTATATGCAGCATAAATTAAATCATGGATGGAAACAAAAACATATAATTACACAAAGGAGGTGTTAGATAGCTTGGGTTGGGCCCTAAACCAAGAGCTTCAACCCTCTGAAAAATATTAGTGCTGGTTCACAACTTGGTTCATCTTCATTATCAAAAATAGCAGTTACATCACACAAACTATTCTAAAAAAGAGCTAGAAAATGAGTTGAGTACAATGCTGCACAAAAGTGCGAAAATATACTAAGAATTTCTTAAAATCTAGCTGAAAAAACTGAGGCAATAAGCCCCCGTATTTATACAAATGGAGTCTCGAACAACTCTCCTAAAATCAAGGAGCTCAGCTTCCCAAAACTGTAGATAAACAACAATCCTTCTTTACTTGCTCGTCTGCCCTTTGGATGCACTAATGTGGTTGCTTGTGCTTCGAGTTTTTGATGGAGAATTTGAGGTAAGGGTTCATAAATGAAGGGGACACCCTTCTACATATCCTCTCCCTTATTCCTCCTCGACTTTCACCACGAAATGCTTATTAAACCTTTGATTTTGTCTCAAAATTGACCAAAAATCTACATAAAGCACACATTAGACTTTTTGGCATAATGACTAACCCAATTCACTCTGTTAGCATAAATATAATAAAAAACATGCAATAAACTAATGAGAATGCTGGATTAAGTCGAATTAAGCGGCAAAATGAGCCCATATAATTACCCATTTCTGGGGCTCCTCATTACCCCCTATTAAAGGTGTTGCTAATCATCTAAGAAACTAATCCATCTCCTCATCCTTGATGGCCTTGATAGCCTCCCTAACATTCCATGGCTTAGATATAAGATCTTCTTTCCTATCATGGAATCGAGCTTTTGCATCCAACTTTGCCCACTGTTGTTTTTCTTCTTCTTCCTTTATGCCTTCTAGCAGTCCTAGCAGCGGTCGAGGACTCAGCTTCAAACCAATCCAATGGACCTTCAAACTTTGCATAGAGTGCTTATACAGGGGCACTCTCCTTAGTGATTCTCTCATTCTGTTTGGGGAGTGGCATTCCCTAATCTGTAGGTTGTGGGGTAGCGCGTTCCACCTTCTCATGCATGCATGAGTGTAATCATCTCCAAGCAATCTCTCCATATCCTTAAAATGTGCTATAGCTTGGTCCTGATCATTGATGTGCTTGGGGGAACTTTGAGGATCAATTGCAATTTGCTGATGAATGCTAATTAAAGACATAGGGTCTCCTAGTTCTGCTCTAATCATTAGAGGTTCATCTTGTTCTTTTTCCATCAACTTCCTAATTTTTGCTACTCTTTTATCTTCATGACTCATCCATGATGCCATGGCCATCAGTTGTAGGTCTCCCATCCTAGCATTGGGGGTCCCATAAGTTTATCAGTAGGGGCCATGTTATGTAAATAAAATTCTGCCAACTTCGCCTTATCCTCTGTTGAATAGTGCTCACATAAATCCATGAACTAGCTATAATCCTGGAAAGGCATGCTACCCCTCTGTGCCAGGGTCTTGATTTGAAACTGTAGCCACTGGTCTTTGAGGTAAACTACATATGATTTGGCTGGCTGCCTGTACTGTAGTGCCTCCATAGCCCAGTTGGCCATGCAGGCTAATTGGGCTTCTCTTTCCTGTAGTTGTCTCCTTAACATTTCATTCTCTGCTTCCAAGTGAGATATTCTGATGGCTTCTGTATGTCTTACGGTGCTCAATTCCTTGGCCATTTCTCCAAACTTGTTTTCCATGTGCTCAATGTCTTCCACCCCTTCGTCTGCTCTTCTGCCTTTTTTTCTCCTTCTATCTCTTTCTCTGTTTTTGTTTGTCCCTGCTTTGTTTCTTCAGCTTTCTCCTCCTCCATCTTGGTTTCTTCCTTCTTCCCTTCTTGTTCTTCTAAATCACCATTTTCTTCACCTTCTCATAAAACCTCCTTTCATTTTGTTTAGGCTTCCTTGGAAAACCAACTATGGAAATGGAGAGATTTTTTTTTTTTTTTTAACAGAGAAATAGACACTGTATTTTTTTAACCACAAGAAGCAATTTTTATGAATTTCCTCCACCCAACAGTTGTCTTCTCTCTTCAAAATCTAAACCACTGTTAGCATATTTTGATATTCAATGGAGGTATGCCAAGAACCTACCTCTACAACCCGAGAATTATGCTAAAAACAGTGTTTTTCCTCTCAAAAACAGCTTACTGGCCCTCTTGTAGAACTTGCTATTGCTCCTGTAGAATGTCAGTAGCAGAAAAATGGCTAAAAACGATAGAGGATGATGATTTCAAGGTTATGGTGGTGGTATAAATCTTACTGTAGCTAAGTGGACGAGGATGAAATGGAAGAAAAGGTAGTGAAGGAGTTTCGAGGAGGCATACTTATGTTTTCTTTGAGATATTTCTGCTGATGGTGAGCTGGCAAAAATGTGCATTGGAATTATTTGGACTGTTTGTTCCTACTGTACTGTCATCATGAGACATTATGCTTTCAACCCGCAATCACTTCCCATCATTAGCACTGGAGTTCAAAACATCCACCACTGCCTGTTTTTTAGATTCTTCGTGAGTTGACTAGACACGCGTGCAATGTGATCTCTCGCTGAGTGCTGCTGAACTGGATGAGGGTGGCCAGTTAGTTGCCCATCGATCTAGTTTAATCTCAACCATCCCATTTTTTCATGCAGTTTGGATCATATAGATGCAACAGAGGAACATGTTTAAACACTTACCTGTAAGTTGAAATTTGCGTGCTGTGGTGCTGCTTGGTTTTTTGTGGTTGCATGCTCATATTCAATTGTTGCATGCTTGTATCCCTTCTGCTGTATGCTTTTTTTGTCTGATGTGTGGCTATTTTTCTTGTGCAGATATCCTCTGGCTAGATCTAAGCTGCAGGAGCTTGCTTTAACCTTCACTTTTGCACCCTCATGCTGCTGATTTTAGATTTTAATGGGGTAGTTACTTGTTTTGTTCATTTTTCCCAAACGGTAGATTGGAGTGACCTAAATTTTTTGAGTATGCTTCCATCATCATTATGCACCTTCCATAGAAAAATTTTGGTCAATGGATGCACAGATTTCGAGAAAAATTGAAAATGGTTGAAGGTGATAGAGGCCAATTTCTTGGAAGCCGTGAACCGGAATTGACTGAAATTTCTTGGAAATGTTACTATCATCCATATGCATCTCCCCATGAAACAGGTTTTTAAATGGATGCACGGATATGGAGAAAATACAAAAATGGATGGAGGTGATGGAGGTTGATTTCTTGGAAACCATGCACTAGAAATGGCTAAAATTGCTTGGGCATGTTGCCATCATCCCTATACAACTCCCAATGAAACAATTTTTTAAATGGATGCATGGTTTCAAGTTAGGGAAAAAATAAATTCCTGCTCTATGTATTTTTGTATCAGAACATTCTATAGTTTTTTGGACATTAAGAAAAAATGAGCTTGGGCTGTAATGCAAACTTGGAAATTATGGAAGAGAGGTTGGAAGATTGTAGGGGGATTTATAAACCCTTTATGAAGCTTCCATGTTCCCCAAACTTCTTTTAAAATCCATTTCTAGCTCTCAGCAATTTCTACAGGAGTCTCCTGTCGAAAACATAGTTTTCAGAAAAGATGCACAGTGAGGTGGAAAGAATGTCAAGAATGATGGAGAAGGGTGAGGGAAGGTAGGATAGGTGTTGTTATTGGTTTCATAGCTCTCTTGGCACCTGTTGTTTCTTCCTGAAGTTCTGCTGCAGACCGATAATACAACTGGAAATTCATTTTTCTTTTTCTTTATCTCTCTTTTTTTTAAAACATCTAGGATGCCTGAAGGAGGTTTTCACCCAGGGTCCTTATTCTCTTTTTCTTTTGTCTTCTTTCCAACCCATTGAACAGCTCATGGAGTTTTTCAATCAATGAGGCAATTTGAGGCGCCTTCGAGGAGGTTTTCACCTTAGATTTTTATTTTTTTATCTTATTTTTCATTTTTTTCTTTTTTCTTTTTTTCTCTACCCTACCCTACTTGAAAAACAAAATCATTTTCAAGTCTAAGAATACTTCCAATGGAGCCATGTGCACATCAAGATGATAGACAAATTGATGTGGAGGCTTGAAAGGTATGCTTTAACATATATCCAGATTTCAGAGACCAAATGATTTGAATTTGAAGGGATGAAGCATAGTTGAGGAAGAGAGTGATGCTGCACCTTAGTGACTGTTTGGAACCATATCTCAATATAGTTGTGATGTCCTTGACCTCTCTGCTGATCTGGATCATTCTTCATATTTTCTTCTACCATGACCTCCATATCTTCCACTTTTTGCTGATTCTTCTCTTGAATACATGGAGGATTTGATGGTAACCTCAATATAGCTGTGATGTCCTTGGGCTTTCTGCTGATCTAGATCATTCTTCATGTCTTCTTCTACCATGACCTTCATATCTTATAATTTTTGTTGATTCTTCTCTTGAATACATGGAAGATTTGATGGTAACCATAAGGGAGTTCTCTTGATCTCTGATTCTAATGTCTTCTCTTCATCAAGTGTAGCTCATGGTTCTTTGATCTTCTCTTTTGTATTTTCTTCTACTGGATGTGGTCCTTCAATGATATCAATACAATCTCTTTTTTGCAATACTCTTCCTGAGCTACAGTGAATACCATTTAGCTCAAGAGGAGTTGTTTGGAAGTGTTGTACCTCAGCTTTGTAATTGGGTTGATCTACTCCAATGTGTGGGTTTGGAAATGGTGGTTCCCCACTATATACTTGGTTTGTTTATTATTCGGGTTTAGGTCCAGTTGAGCAGGCATTTGGGGTTGCCTTATTGGAGCAGGAGGCAATGGTTGCGTTTGAGCAGGTGGTGGAGGCAAAAGAGCAGGAGGAGAGTTATACTGGGGCCTCCACCCTTGATGAGGTGCATTCCACTGAGATTGTCGTTGAGCATAGGGGTGAAATGGATAAGCAGCTGGTTGGGCATATTATGTAGATATGAAGGACCAAGGAGGAGGAGTGGACCAGGAAGGATGAGCAGGGGGGCCCCAAGAAGGTATAGAAGTGACTTTGTTGGGGTTGTAGTATGCCTGAGAGGTCCCTTGCATCCCCTATTGATATGGTCTAGGTTCATGCGTTCTCCTTTGGTTTATGTAATAGGTCTCTTCAGTGATTACTTCAGCCCCTTGGTACATAGATTTAAGTCCGGGCAAGGATGGGCACTTGTCTGTGGAATGATGTTTTTCACGGATTGAACAAAACTCTATAGATTTCAATGGGCATTCATTCCTGGGATGCCTCTTGGTGCATCTAGGGCAAAAAATGGCCAAAGGCCTCTCTTCTTCCTCTTGTTTTATTTTGATATGCATGGAAAGAATCTGCCTCATCTTGCTCTTGAAATCTTCCAGCCAATTCTCAAATTCACTTCTAAGAGATGAGTTGGAAGATAAGGTATTGCTCCCAACATTTCTGTTTTCAGCCATTGGCTCTAGACGATTGGGTTTCTTCTTCTTCTTCCCCTAGAGGTTCTTCAAATATGTTTGGCTGTTACCTAAGGGTGTTTCTTGATTGCAGCCATTGAAGAAGAGAGAAGGTTGGTTGTGTGAAGCAGTGGGGGTGTTGGGCAAACATTTTTCTGAATTATCTCTACTCCTACGAGGCATGAAAGGAAATCTCTTTTTGGGTAATTTATTTATTTTTTATTTTTTTCTTGTACCTGCAAAACGGAAATGGATTGAAAACCAAATTACAACTAATTGAAATGAACTTGCTGAAATGAAATTGCAAAATTGAAATGAAAGCAGGGAAATGACTAATCGACTTTGTTAGAATGGAAATTGTAGAATTGAAATGAAAGTAGGAAATGACTAATCTACGCTTGTTGAAATGGAAATTGTAGAATTTGAATGAAAGCAGAAAATGACTAATCTACGCTTGCTGAAATGAAATTGTAGAATTGAAATGAAAGCAGGAAATGCCTAATCTACGCTTGCTGAAATGAAATTGCCAAATTTAAATGAAAGCAGGAAATGACTAATCTACTTTTGTGGAATTGAAATTGCAGAATTGAAATGAAAAAAAGAAATGCCTAATCTACTTTTGCTGAAATAAACTACTTAGCAGAATGTTGCAGTAGAAAATAGAAGAAAGCAGTGATCACAAAATACTCTGACACTTCCCTGGCAATGACACCAAAAAGAGTGGTGAGCTCCAGTATTGTAGCGAGAATGCTGCAAATCCTGGGGTTTCCTTCTTTACTTTTATCAACCTGATAGTTTGTAACAAACTTGGAAGCAACGATGTTGTATGCACATGTACTAGATTTTATTGCAGGCTGTCACTTGATCAGCTAGTACAAATTTGATAGGAGCTTAAGCCAACTTCTATGAGTTCTCAGAAGAAGCTTTAACTGAGATAAAAGAAATCTAACTCTATATGGGCTATTCTACTTGTAGAAAGAGAATGAAAACTAAAATGAAACGCAAACCCTAACAAACCTTAGTTTACCCACTAACCCTATTTTTGCAAGAAAAGAGATGGAAACTAATGAAGCAAATGCCATTGGTTATTTAAAAGGTAAATTGCATTTATTCAAGCTTTTTCTAAGGAGAAATAAGAAGAAACCATCTTTTTGTACTTTTGAGTATTTTTATGCTTATGATTTGATTGGTTGTGATTGCGGAGAGGTTTGGTGGCAAAGGAAGATGGAGTTGACTTTTGCAAGTGGTGAGGAAGTTGTGGAGAGGTCTTAAGAAGCCCCTAGTACCCTTCTAAAGACTTCCATTATGATTAGACTTCGAAAAATCACTCACAAGAAATTCTATAGGTGGTTGTAGGGGATCTACAGGAGGTTCTACAGGAGGATCTACAGGAGGAGGCTGAAAGTGGTTTTTGAAGGTTTGGAGGTGGAAAAATGATGGGAAAGGGGAAATGAGTGCTAGATGAAGGTGTTGGGGGGTTGATAACTTGCCAACGAGGATCACGGATGAAGGAGATGGTTGGATTTGCTCAAATGGCAAGAAAGCAGCTTTATGGAAGAACAATGTAGAAATTAGGGTAGATTGGCGAAATGTGGCGAATGAGCTGGGGGATCTACAAGAAGTGAACTAGTGTTAGCTATTTTATGGAGTAGTGATGAGCTGGGATGTCCTGCAAGATATTTACACACTTACTTCTTGAAACTGAGCAAAGCAAGAACTAAAAACAAAGTTTTGTCTAGCTTAACCTAATTTCTGACCTAAAAACAAAAAAATGTTGAACAATACCTTAAGAATAGAAAAGCATGTGAGAGAACTATGGTGAAAGGACATAAAATGATCCAAGCAATTAAATCTAAACCAATGTCAACTTTTCCAAATCAAAGTATCACACTAGTAGTTGCATATAAGAGAAAAATTTGTGTTTTTGGTGGCAGCAACAGTGCCTTGACCTCAAATCATAATCCCAGGAAGGGAGAAAGGAGATCAAGGCCTGTTGATAGCCTTTTTGGATCTTTTTCTGTCACTGTAGTAAGTTACTTAAGCAACTTGAAGAAAAAACAACTATTCCAACCATCAAAAGCAATCTAATCTAATGAAGTAAAATTATTATATGCATTAGAAATTAACTCATGAATGGAAACAAAAACATATAAGTACAGAGAGGAGGTGTTGGGTAGCTTGGGTTGGGCCCTAACCCAAGAGCTTCAACCCTTTGAAAAATATCAGTGCTAGTTAAAAACTTGGTTCATCCTCATTATAAAAAATAGTAGTTACATCACATAAATTGTTCTCAAAAAGAGCTTGAAAATGAGCTAAGTGCAATGCTACACAAAAGTGCGAAGATATACTAAGGACTGGCTAAAATACGACTAAAAAAATTGAGGCCCTAAGCCCCCCTATTTATACAAATGTAGTCTCCAACAACTCTCCTAAAATCAAGTAGCTTAGCTGCAAAACTACAAATAAACAACAATCCTTCCTTACTTGCTCGACTGCCCCTTGGATGTACTAATGTTGTTGCTTGTGCTCTAAGTTTCTGATGGAGAATTCAAGGTAAGGGTTCATAAATGAAGGGGACACCCTCCTACAAATCCTCTCCCCTGTTCTTCCTCGAATTTGGCTACCAAATGCTCATTAAACCTTTGATTTTGTCTCAAAATTGACCAAAAATCTGCATAAACCACACATTACACTTTTTGGCATAATGACTAATCCAATTCACTCTATTAGCATAAATATAATAAAAAACATGCAATAAATTAATGAGAATGGTGGATTAAGTCGAATTAAGATGCAAAATGAGCCCATATAATTACCCATTTTTGGGGCTCATCACTAGGATCAAAACTTGTTTGTCTAATCTCCTCGCGTTCTAATTACCAGCAAAATATAACAATTATTAATAAAGCATAGGTCCATGGTTAAGGCAATGAATGGATTTAATGAACTGAGATGTCTGTGGACAGAGTCTGGATCATGTTCGAAAGGTAATTGTTGGTTAAATTCAGTTGTAGAGGCTTAGGGTGGTGCAGGAAGGCTTAGGAAGCTTTCACAGTTTGAATGAGTGAAAAGAGTGAAAATGAGCGTCTTAAGTATTTCAAAGGGTAACAATCACATTTGGTGTGGAATTTATATAAATGAACCATGGGTGGTTTCATTTTACACGGGGAAGCAGTTTCAAGGGCCATCGCACCGCTTTTGGCAGTTGGGTGGTATTTCCTTGAGAGCACATGCGCTCACCTAGAGCTGCCACATAACCGGAAGGGGCCCGAGCAAAACCACAAATCTTGCATGCTCTCGGGCTGATAAGTTAGGGAAGAGAATCAGTGTGATATGGATGTGTGCCATCGGATTTTGGGGTGCAAGATCTAACGGCTGTCGCGTGATGGAAATGTATGGAGGGAATAATGGTGGAGATTTGTGGGGCCCACAGGGATTAATTACAATTAACTATAATTAATTAATGAAAAGGTGGGGTTAAATATAAGTGGGTTTAATAAAGTGGGAGTAGGGTTTAAATGTGGTGAGGTTTGTTAACTGCACCAAGGGTGGTGGGTTAAACAGATTTATGTTGGGGAAAATGTGAATGCGGAGTTAATTAAATAATACGAGGGGAAACAAAACTTAGAATAAAGGGGTATTATAGGTGAAATATGGTATGGCAGAGTTGATTAAGTAATGCAGAGGGGGAATTTAAACTTAGGACAAGGGGGGTTTTATGGGGTTTTTAGATAAAATAGGGAAATTAATAAGGGGAAAATTGTTTTTTCAAAGCGGAATGGGTTTCACACTAGGGAAAAAGGGTTTTGGGTTGGGAGTTGACCTTTGGAGGGTAATTTACTAGGGAAATGTGTGAAACCATGTGGTAAGGGTCAAAATGAAGGGAAAAGGGTATATTAATAAGAAATGATGGGATCATGGGGAAATTAGTAAGTATGTAGTGGGGGATGAAATGAAATGAGGGAAAGTTATTTAAATTAGCTTGTGAACATCCATTCACTTTTATAACTACTCGTGCACACTAAAACATAGGATTAAGCATGATAAATGTGATTTTGCTTTATGAACCTTGTACTTGTGCAAGCTTTGTTGTACTCACCCTTTACTTACCTTAACATTTTTCCTTCACTTAATTGGGTGCATTTAGGCTAGTGGACCCTTTATTTCCTCTTTCTTTTGAAAATTAAACTATATAACTCTAACCTTATAACTTCCAATCGCTCAGATTAAGCTGTTGAACACATTTTATTTCTCTACCTAGCTACTGATCTGCCAAGATTAAATAGTTTGGCTAGATCCTTATTTTCTATCTATAAACTTGAAATTTAAAGCATGAAGTAGTTAAGATTAAACAATTTGACTATCATGGGTTGTGGCATTTGTGACAAGTTGCATACAACCATTATTTTGCACAGTAAAGTAAAGAGTAGTGGCACTTAGACTTGAACACTTTTATGATCTGTGTTTGTTTGGCGTTCATATGTTTTATATTTTTTTATCTTTTCTTATTCTTTTTGTCCTTTGATATTTCTTTTAGGACATACCCTCTTTACATTTTTTAATTTTTAATATTGAAAACATTTTGTAGAAAGCAAAAGTATGTACAATGTTATAAGACTAACCATAGGCAATTCAAAATTATGAATCATGTTATTATAGGACCCTAACAGAAAGCATAATTAAAGTTAGATAATTTGAAAAAACAATAACTGTTTGTCATAATTTGTATGTATCATCATTCTTTCATCTCTTGAAGGTTACATTGTTTTAGAAAGTAATGTTGCTTATATCCCATCTATACATTAACAATAATTATTCTCTTCACAATGAAGGAGTTAGATAGTTATGGTTATCGAAAATCCTACCTTGGAAGTTAATCCAATGCATACATGGGATATTGAAAATTTTTCTAATTAAACATTTAACTCATAGATTATCCCAAGATGATGTAATTGGTTTTAGTTTTCTATTCACAATTCCAAGGTATTATATTTTATAAACACATAGTATTAGGAGAAATATGTGGATGTTCTAGAGTTTTTTATATACAGTAATTTTCCAAAAATAAATAAATAAATAAATAAATTGTGTGATGTTAACATGCTATTCTCTTATTTTCATGGATTTGTATTCTATAGGAGGACACTCACATAACATGAGTTTATACCAACCATGAAACATCATGGTTGGTAATATATGAAACATAGTATATATCTGTCATGCATAATATATTATGTAATTAGTTATCTACCTCTTAATGTTTATTTTCATATTTTTATTTCTTCATCTTAGATCTATGCACATAGTGGTTGATAGGATACTTTGAGATGACATCTCTACTTAATATGGAGAGATCCCATCCAAGATGGTTACAATGCTCTTATCCTTTACAACTTATGTCTTATCTAGTTATAATAAAATATTTTTCAGATTAATTTAATTTTAAAATGTGAAAATATTTTTTTTGTTTATTTTTTTCATGCTTTTATGTTAAAATAAAACCTATGACATTCATGTATGTAGATGATGGATGGGGTATTCCATCAATGACACGGAGGTCACATTCATTAAACCATTTAACACAACAACTTTTCTAAGCATGCCACATTATTATTCAACTCAATAATCTTTTTTTCATATCGAAAAGTTATTTTTGTGTGTATAAAATTTTATTATTTTTTTCTTCCAATTTTGTAGTGTATAGATTGGTTTGGACCTGGTCCCTTTAGTATTAAATTTACTACTAGCACCATGCTACATAGTTAGGTAGGAAATTCAAGTAGTTATTGTTTTAATTGAGGAAGTATTACATGTATAATATCATTCAGATTGGGTCAAGTCATGTTTTCTATACTACATAGTAGGCCTTGTTTATGGAAAGCTTACATGAGTAGCTCAAATACCTCTAGTCCCTCTAGCTTTCAAAATTAGACCTTCTATTGGTATGAGCCACATGTAGGTATTGCATAACACTTTTCAAATGTCTAATCACAACATGATAAATTCAAAACATGTTAGTTTTAGCCACATTTATACTTCTTACATTTCCACGCCATCCACTTTTTTGTACTCTAACCCTTATTAGTATGGTCATTGGAATTTTATTTCCTATCAAAATTATCGAATTATTCAATAAGTTGAATTTGCTTATTGGCATGTGTATTTTCGTTCTAATGTTAATATTATGCCTCTTGTTCATTCAAGGCCCATTTTTTTTAAATTATCAACATCATTTCAGCATAGTCACCCTACTAAACATTTAGACACTATTGGATGGTTCTTGTAGCTTACATGATACATGACACTTACATGCATTATTATATCTTCTATGAAAACTTGTAATAGTGTTGTAGCTACCACTGTAGCATTCACCACCGTAGAATTTACCACCATAGTGTCAACTATTGTTGCATGTTCAACTACCACATTGGCCACTATAATATCTACTATTTTAGCCTCAATGTAGGGGGTTAAATCCATGACTCTACTTCGTAGCAAAGAAGGTCAATATCTATGCTCAATACAAATTTTGTAGGCTAGATTTTCATCCTTGCAATCTTCTTTCTTGGAAATATGGGTTTAACTTTAGGAATTCAATTTTTTAATTAATTGATCACTTTTTACTTTTGCAAAGAAAATTTATTCTAGGAAGATGACACCACCTATAGGACATTTCATATTTTTAATGAGTTATTATTATATTGAATTGTTATTTTATTTTATAAGCTTGTTGATATTTGAAGTTTTCGAAAGTAGTTCTTATAATTTTTGTTTCATTTTTAGTCTCCAAAAGTGCATAGTAACAATTGATGTTGACAACCTTAAGGTTCCTCAAGAAAAAAAAGGAAAATGATTACTTTTTAAAATTTCTTTGTTAATGGTGAGGGTTGCAAGGAACAATGACTACCTCCATTTTTCATTTCCACCATGTGCATTTCGAACTTTCTACTAAAGCTTCCACTTTTTACTTTAGACATGAGTTGTTATTATATCCTTTCAGTCCATAAAAAATATCTTTACGTTCGATATAGGAAATATAAATATTTTTGTCATTAAGGGACTACTACAACAAGAAGTCTTGAAGGAATTATCAAAAATTATCATTCACTCAACATGTTAGATGCAAAAATTGAACTTGTATGGTGGGGTTAACAAAATTTCATCCAACGACCTAAACTAAACCAAATTGAATAAGTTGTCATTATGTACTTCCAAATGTAATGAAGAATTTTATAACTAGCATTTGCACCTTATGTTGCAAAGGAAACGCTGTAAGGCATAGAGTGGGGAAGAATAGCGACATGTGAATGGGCATTTCTTGAAAGCAAGGGTGAACGATAATGTGTATTCTGAAAATGGATATTTTTTTATGGTCAACCTAATGCATTCATTAATTAGATGACAACGAAAAAGTTTTGGGCCCAGGCTGAACCAACACAAATCTTTTCTATAAGACTGAAATTGCCTAAATGATTCCTCAATCAATGGAAATAACTGTTTCCCTCCTTTGATACCTAAAATACATTGTAGGAGACCGATTTTTCAAGTAACTTAATATAACTAGCAATTGTCCCAAAAAGTGCAAAGAGAGGCCGATTACAGACAAGTTTTTTTATGTATAAAGTGTTGAGAATGGAGCATCTCAGATTAGACTTTAGTTGGACTTCGTTGGTTTGGGAGATGTATCATGTGTTACCATTTGTGCATATTATGGGCATAAAGTTTGTTATGATGATGGAGATTATTTTCAACCAGTTGTGGGTTGGCAACAACTTTTGTGAATACGTTGGGTAAGATTCCATCTTCTGGATAATGGAAATTCTAGTGTCCATTTAGTCTATACTAGAGTACAATGATTTTTGGCAAAGCTAAAGAAACTGTCATCAATGTGTAGAGCCAACGTAAGTCGTAGTCATCAGTTTTTATCCATACAGGGTTATGATTATAGGTACCAGCCATTTGAGCGGGCAGCCGGTGTATTTGCTAAATAGGGATCATGTTATCCTCGTGGAGTTATTGGTTGTGCTTAGAAAATATAAAGTAGGATTGAGCATCGACTATTTGGCTAGATGGAATTTTTGATAAGTGTTGGCCAATTTTATCTATTGTGTAATCATCCAAAACATAGAGGCTAACCCAAGTTGATGCTTCAGTGGAAATTGTGTGGCCCTTGCATTATCTAGGTCCTATAGAAGCAAATAACAAAAATGGCATCAAGTACAATCCATCTCTAAACCGAAAAAACATCAACAAACAGGGTAGTACAATCCATCTCTAAACCGCAAAAAACATCAACAAATAGGGTCCAGATGACCGTTAGCATAAAAAAAAAAAAAATACATGCTACAACAAATACCTACATATAATCAAAATCATTCTCTATATTAGGATCTCCATCATCAATATCACCCTCTAAGCATTAAAATAAGATAGGAAAAAAAGTAGCATCTCAAGTCAAGATTTTGTTTCAGTGATGGGTACATTTTTAGTAGGGTTCTAAGAGAAGAGTTCATCAACCAATGTCACTAACATTAAGTACATAGAGAGCTTAGTGTTCTTGATTAATTACTAGTTCATACCCTCATACATAACAAAAGCCAATGGAAATGTGGCAATCCCCACAATCTTGAAATACTGAAAAAGGTTGTCAAGTCTATTAAATTTTGAGTGAGATCTAAAATTTTACTTTCTCCATATGAAATTCAATGAGGTCAGAACTACTCTCAAACATCCAAAGTCATTTCATGGTAATGTTATGAATTGCATAAGCAATATGAAAGCCATAGGCTTGAATACTAGGCCACCCCACTCAAAAATTCTTGTTTTTTTCTAAAAAATAATTATGTTTGGAACATCTTTAATCAAATTGTGCAGAATTGGCCAGTTTGGTACCTAACCAGCCAATGAAATACCAAACTGGCCATTTCCGGTTCCAGACCTTGAACCAGACCCGTTGGAGTGTCAAAAAGATCGAATCGGTTGATTTCACCAGTTCCGGTTTGGTTCCAATAACACTGGTTCTATGTTATTCAAGATTTTTGAGCAATACACGGTAGTTATCATGCATGCATATTTATGATAACTACTATACTTTTTCCTACCTTTGTCATTTCCCGGATTTAAAGGCTGCTCTGAGTTACTAATAGAGACAATTCTAAAAGATAAGGCTTCGAGAACCTTGCTTTAGTTGGTGGAGGCTTAGTACATTTTCTTCTGAAGCTTTGGCCTCAAACTTGAGAGCTACTTGTAAAGCTTTCTCCAAAGCATTTATACTAAGTAAGTCCATTTTTCTTTGGATATTTTGGTTGACATTCCTATGAGAAGTGTGTCGAGGAACTTCCAAGTTCATCACCATGGACTTGAAGCCATAAAAAATATTGTTTGATGCCTTTGACCAGGTACTTGCCTTACGTGAATCCATTGCTTCATGATTTCCTCTGCTTTCCCCTTCAAGTATAACCTATCTTGCATTTCTTGGTTGAAGCATATCAAAGTTTGTGTAGGAGGTGAATTTGAGTTGACTAAGTCTCGTACAAGAGCCCACCGCCATGTTAAGGGTTGGTCGCTCCATACTGACGTCTTTTAGCATCAACTTATGTGCATCATTCAGTTGTTATATTTGAAAGAAGGCTTCTCGTACAAGAGCCCACCACCATGTTAAGGGTTGGTCGCTCCATATGGATTTCTATTAGCATCAACTTCTGTGCATCGTCCAGTTGTTACATTTGAAAGAAGGCTTCTAGGCTTTGCAGTGAAGCATTCAACACTTATATTTTAGGATTGAAAGCTTGATATATAGTTCATATTTCAGTGATGTTATTGTCCATAATATCGTAAGGCTGAAAGATTCATATCTGGTTTGAATTTCGATGATAGTGCTAGCCTCACATTCTGTTGGACTCCACAATTTCTGAAAGTTTGGGAACATATTTTGCATTTTAGATGCAATTGTTAGTTGTCAAATATGTCTTATACATTATTTTTATTGGACTTCATGCCTGCAGAGATATTTACTCTTGGCTACTTCCCCATCCATGATAGAGAAAAGGAGCCCAAACACTTGTGAGGCTTCTTCCTTTGCATAGGTGGTGTGTCAGAATGGGTGCTCTTTTTGGTAGACATTTGAGTAACGTTCTTCCACCAATATAAGATTCTGGTATGCAAGTATAATTTCAACATAGAATTGCCTACATGAACTTAGACCTGAACATTGCTGGAGAATAGAGACTTCAAAGCTAGTTCTTCAAGCGCATGTAATATAGATTCATTTAGAAAAAGGATGCGTGAAGACAATTGTAATGTTGATGACAGACTTTGATCACCATATTGAGGAACTAACATTGTGCCCGAGCTCTACTGGCTTGAGAGTTTTGGCAGGGTTTGTGTCTGACTAATATAGTCAATGAAGGTGAGTATTGAATAGGTTCTTATTGGACCACAAAACCATGATGAGTCTCAATGATTCCTCAGCAAGGCATCAACCAAAACAATGCAGGAATTACAGAAGCCTTTGGGATGCTCTCTAAAGAAACATGAAACTTCTCATTGTGTTCAGCAACGTTTCTATTGAAGGTCAAGTTGGCTCATGTAAAGCAAGGGAATTTTTGCATCTTCAACAACTTCACATTCTCAAAGACAGTCGTATTCTCTTGTCCAATGTAAGAAGAGAAGGAACACTTACAATGCAATATATTTATAAAACATACTAAGAAATGATAGTTATGAAGATAGAATCTGAATTCAAAAGTGGATACCATACAATACAGAAAACATTTGGCCCACAAAACTATAGTTCAGAAAATTCAGGAGTATACATATTATTAAAGCAAAAACATGCACTTCTTCAAATTTATTGAAAAAAAATAGGTATGTGGATAGTACAGACTAATTTTATCAAAAATTTTAATGATTGGATAACATAAACCCCTACAAAAATTCTCAAAGGTCCGTTGAGCCTTCTGATTCAATCCCTTAAAAAAATGTATTTCCTTATCATAGACTATAAACTTACGAAACTCAGCAAAAACTAGAGTAGTAGGTCTTCTCTAAAGAACATTAGATTTATGATTAAGATTATTACAAGTTTGATTTAAAAAAGTCGACAGCCATCACACTATTTTCTTGTGCTTGGTGGGCGTATGTATTTTTTTGCGTGTGTTGTGAATCTACTTTTGATAATGCAGGTCATGTAACCTGTTCTAGGTGTTCCGGAAGTAAGAAGGATATGCACAGACATTAGGTACACCCTTTCAAGTTGAAAAATAAAAATTAAATAAGCACATAGAAAACAGAGAATATATTACTAAATACCTAGTGGAAGCTACTTATTTAGTATGTTGGCTCGGTTGGCATGCTTCATTTGAGTGTAACTTTGTTTATGAAGGTCTAAGAAGGCCTTTAAGGTGCAGGCAACAATGTCCCAACTACAAATGCAGTCTCCTCGAGACTTCAAACATGAACAGAACAGACAAACCTCTCTAGGCATCAGCAGCAACATAGTCTCCTGAAATCTCCCATGGCTAACTCCTAAACGAGGAAGTAGTGACAGGAATTGGCGAGACAAGGAGAAGAAATGAGCAAATAACATATTCATCGGTGGATTGAAAGTTAAAATGCATTTTCTTAAGAATTCTTTAGGGTTTCTTGGGAAGATGATTTTTTTGGGTTAAAATTGAATTTGGTTTGGTTTAGTTTTGGAGAAACAAGAGATTGACTATACGAATCCCAACTGAACCAAATTATTTGGCTATACCAAAGTTCTTCTAGATTTTCAAATGTTTTCCTCGATTCAGCCAAACTTTTCTACCATGTAAAAGATAGTTGCTTATTAGATAGAATTGCAATCAATCGAAAGCAAGAATAAACAACTAAGCACAACAAAACAACCACAACTCAAAGCATTTAAGCAAACTATACTACAACAACAGAAATTAATAAAACATAGCATTTATTACATGAATCTGAAAAACACTACATATTTCAACAATAATCTAGAAAAAGGCATCACTCAACATCAACCTCAAACAACATAAAATGCCATGTTTCACCAACTGCATGATAACTTGGAATGGAATAGCATTACTTAGAGGAAAGGAATCCTTTTGAAACATTATATACCATTTTTTAGTAGAATGGTTGAGACAAAAAACACCCTTGAACTTTAGATGTCAAGAAAATACAGCCTATATTTCTAACACATTGTTGATTTCATGTCTACCAACAATCCATGATCTTGCTACTGTTAAAAGACAATCCTTGGTTGACTAGGTTATTGCAGTTGTGTTTTAAAGTGCCTATAATGGCACACTACATATAGAATTTGAAACAATTTACAAAAAATGTTCACTTTAAGGCTTTTCTGCATATGTTTATGGCAATCGTAAAAGGAAATTTCCGAATCTTTCATAAAAAAATTAAATGGGGAAACCAACAAGCAAAGAAAATATCATTATTTATTTTCATAGCAGGCCTCTTCTATGCTTGTAATCATTCACAGTTAATGTCAGACTATGCCTCCTTCCATCATTGCTAGGAACTTGCACTCCACAAGTTGACTCAATCTTCTGCTTTCTAGCCATAAAAGCTAAAGGGGCCCCTTGAGCACCCCCATACTTCTGCAGTCTAGCAAGTGAATTTGGGAGTTCAAAATCATGCAAAGAATACACCTTTGCATCTTCTGATACAGGAGCATCACTGCCGACAAGCTTTCCATCATCCTCAGCAGTTTCTATTGCTATGGCTTCCTCTATTTTGGCTGCATCTGCCTCTTTGTTCGCATCAGTGTTGTCTTCAGCAACCTTTGCCTTTGTATCATAATAATTTTGAGATTGAGTCCAACGCCGAGTGAAAGGATCATGCCCTGCTTCACCTGCTTTAAGATTAAGGTTTAGAGGCTTGATCTCAGAAGCGTTCTTGAAATTTTCAGCCTTGTTTTTCTTATTCATTTCTGCTAGCATCAAGGCTTTTGCATCCTTGCTTTTGCTCTGAAGAGAAAGGAATTCTAGTTCCTTAAATCTCATTTTAATTCTCTCGACTTCTGAATAATCATGCCTGCTCTTCGCCAGCTCCATCTCTCTTCTAACCCTATCCTTTTCAGCAGCCACATTCGATGGCCTTTTGGAAGCCAACTTCTTTTCCTGCAACATTTGTTTTATAGTTTCTGCAGAATACACAAATTGATTTATCATTTTTAGCGCATTCATTTTTCCTCAACTTCTGCTCGGCTAATCATCCGACCATCACTGCGTTCTACTTCCCATTCCCAATCTGAAAAATCTTTCTCAAGTGGAGGTGAATCAGACACCCTAGCCATCTGCCATCTTGCTGCACTACTCTCGCTACCCGAGAAACAATTCAAATACTTGTATGTGGTGTGGTTCTCAAACTTGTATTGTTTTTATCAGGGTCTGTCGCATCAACATTTTTTACCGACATTGATATCCCAATTCTCACAAAGCAGCCCACAATGATATTTTCAAAGAATGGTTCCCAAAGCCCAAACGGCCTGTATTCAAGATATTTGGATATGTTTGGCGATAACATCAACATCCTTTCCCAAACTCAATCACCACCCCCATCTGTTGGAGAGCCCGCTTGAAATCATCAATGGGTTTGTCGTAGAATGAAATACCAATGAAGGGAAGGCCGTTTAACTGCAAACCAATAGATTGCCATTCAGAATTGAATAAAAAAGACAGGCTACGAGATTGGTACCCCAATGTGTTTTGGGCCATTTTCCTTCGGTTGTGCTCCTTTTGAACTCTTGAGTGAACGTCTCAAGGCAGTTTACTGTGAAATAATCTATCCACTGTAAGAGCAAAATGACGTTCCCTTTATCAGGAGGAGAGGAAATTCCAGGCAAGGCAAGATCTGGTGGTCTTAGAAATGCAATATCCAGTGCTCCAAGCCCATTTCTGATAAATGGCTTGAGATTTATCCAACTTCTTTTATGATCTCCATCCATAATATATCTGTAAAATAATGCAGATCCGTGACGCACATTATGGTATTTTCTGGATCGTTCTCTATGTGTGTAACAGTGTTGAATCCCCAGACTGTTTGGATATCTCCTTCTTACTCTCCAGTACTGACTGTTTGGATATCTCCTTCTAAGTCTCCAGTACTGACAGAATATTTCTTTGTCAGGTAATAATTCTTGGACAGCCTGATATGGTTGATGAAATTAAATATAAGGGATCTTCTCCATCAGAATATCTGGTTGCAAAAATTCATTGACACAACGGACTATATGATTTGTGAAGCTGAACACAGGACCCTGTCCTGAACAGGTACTCGGCAACCTGTATTCAAGATAAATCAAGGCCGGCGACATAAGAATACAAGGAAGAAAACTTGTAAATGCAACTAATGTCAATTGAGTAACATAAATGGATGGAAAGGTCCAAAATGCAACCTGTTCTCTGACATCATCACTGGCAATACTAAGAAGTTACACAAACTTGGGCACAACTCCATGATCAATCGCAACTCTGGTATGCTCTGAGGTTCCTGACGCAAGATTTGTTAAAGCCCAGGCTGCCTCAAACTATAATATGACCAAATTAAAACGATATTAGATTACCACAATATAATGTAAATTCAATACTTCGAATCTCAAGTGAAAAATAGATCATACCTGAAGCTTAGGGAAATCATCCCTTGCAAGAAACTCTACAAGTCGAGGGACCACACCCGCAGCGATAACTTCCTGAATTGGAGGACTGCGTTCTGTCACATATATTTTTTCAGATGGCCATTTCCTAAAGACAAAAAAATATGGTAATAAAGATACATATGCTCAAGACTATTACCAATAGAGAGAAGCTTCCCGATATTCTCAAAGAATGGTTCCCAAAGCCCAAACGGCCTGTATTCAAGATAAATCAAGGCCAGGATCATGTACATGTCATAATGGATCTCGTACTCTGATTCATATCGGGATTCAAAATAGGCCAAATCCAAGAATTCAAAATAGGCCAAATCCAGGAATTCATATATGGATTGCCGATTCTACAATTCAAATCCATTCCAGGAGTGAGAGTGAAGCATTGCAGGAATCAAAAACAATTTTGATAACTGTCTGCACTTTTTATGTATGCATAAAAACTTTTGATCCATACTTAGGAAGCTGTAAACCTTAACTTCATATTTAATTGGAACAAATACCCACTTTAACATGGAGGAAAAATATTTGAACCTTACACTAAATCCTTAAAACCCTGGACTGCATTTGTTTTGAGTTATTTATTCCCTGACTTTTTTCATTTGAATTGTTATTAGATGCATTGTGAAATGTTTTCTTGCACCTTGATACAGTATCATGATAAGGAAAAAAGATGTTTTACCATCAAAATCTCTCCCTAAAGATTTTATACCATCTTTAAATTAGCATCGAAAACCTTAAACAAATTAGCATAGAACTACTCCTCACACTATGGTGATCACCATATAGTGCAACTCCAACATCATAGAATTTATTCCATGACAATGGAAGGCACCAACCAGTGAAAGAACAAATGCCTCAGTGATCATAGATAACAAAACGTGTGGTTGTGCCATGCAACTATGAAGGCAGAAGTTTCAATATTACACATATTAAAGATAAACTAGCATCCTCAAACTCAACCTCCCTTCCACGCTTCATTTGGAAGCTCACTATCTTCCTCCTGCCATTTGATACGTGAAATCCACACCAAAGAAAATCGAACACGTTATATTTATTTACGGTTATTCTTGTGAATAATCATGCCTACTCTCCGCCAGCTCCATCTCTCTTCTAACCCTGTCCTTTTCAGCAGCCACATTCGATGGCCTTTTGGAAGCCAACTTCTTTTCCTGCAACATTTGTTTTATAGTTTCTGCAGAATACACAAATTGATTTATCATTTTTAGCGCATTCATTTTTCCTCAACTTCTGCTCGGCTAATCATCCGACCATCACTGCGTTCTACTTCCCATTCCCAATCTGAAAAATCTTTCTCAAGTGGAGGTGAATCAGACACCCTAGCCATCTGCCATCTTGCTGCACTACTCTCGCTACCCGAGAAACAATTCAAATACTTGTATGTGGTGCGGTTCTCAAACTTGTATTGTTTTTATCAGGGTCTGTCGCATCAACATTTTTTACCGACATTGCTATCCCAATTCTCACAAAGCAGCCCACAATGATATTTTCAAAGAATGGTTCCCAAAGCCCAAACGGCCTGTATTCAAGATATTTGGATATGTTTGGCGATAACATCAACATCCTTTCCCAAACTCAACCACCACTCCCATCTGTTGGAGAGCCCGCTTGAAATCATCAATGGGTTTGTCGTAGAATGAAATACCAATGAAGGGAAGGCCGTTTAACTGCAAACCAATAGATTTCCATTCAGAATTGAATAAAAAAGACAGGCTAGGAGATTGGTACCCCAATGTGTTTTGGGCCATTTTCCTTCGGTTATGCTCCTTTTGAACTCTTGAGTGAACGTCTCAAGGTAGTTTACTATGAAATAATCTATCCACTGTAAGAGCAAAATGACGTTCCCTTTATCAGGAGGAGAGGAAAGTCCAGGCAAGGCAAGATCTGGTGGTCTTAGAAATGCAATATCCAGTGCTCCAAGCCCATTTCTGATAAATGGCTTGAGATCTGTCCGACTTCTTTTATGATCTCCATCCATAATATATCTGTAAAATAATGCAGATCCGTGACGCACATTATGGTATTTTCTGGATTGTTCTCTATGTGTGTAACAGTGTTGAATCCCCAGACTGTTTGGATATCTCCTTCTTACTCTCCAGTACTGACTGTTTGGATATCTCCTTCTAAGTCTCCAGTATTGACAGAATATTTCTTTGTCAGGTAATAATTCTTGGACAACCTGATATGGTTGATGAAATTAAATATAAGGGATCTTCTCCATCAGAATATCTGGTTGCAAAAATTCATTGACACAGCGGACTATATGATTTGTGAAGCTGAACACAGGACCCTGTCCTGAACAGGTACTCGGCAACCTGTATTCAAGATAAATCAAGGCCGGCGACATAAGAATACAAGGAAGAAAATTTGTAAATGCAACTAATGTCAATTGAGTAACATAAATGGATGGAAAGGTCCAAAATGCAACCTGTTCTCTGACATCATCACTGGCAATACTAAGAAGTTACACAAACTTGGGCACAGCTCCATGATCAATCACAACTCTGGTATGCTCTGAGGTTCCTGACGCAAGATTTGTTAAAGCCCAGGCTGCCTCAAACTATAATATGACCAAATTAAAACAATATTAGATTACCACAATATAATGTAAATTCAATACTTCGAATCTCAAGTGAAAAACAGATCATACCTGAAGCTTAGGGAAATCATCCCTTGCAAGAAACTCTACAAGTCGAGGGACCACACCCGCAGCGATAACTTCCTCAATTGGAGGACTGCGTTCTGTCAGATGGCCATTTCCTAAAGACAAAAAAATATGGTAATAAAGATACATATGCTCAAGACTATTACCAATAGAGAGAAGCTTCCCGATATTCTCAAAGAATGGTTCCCAAAGCCCAAACGGCCTGTATTCAAGATAAATCAAGGCTGGGATCATGTACATGTCATAATGGATCTCGTACTCTGATTCATATCGGGATTCAAAATAGGCCAAATCCAGGAATTCAGATATGGATTGCCGATTCTACAATTCCAATCCATTCCAGGAGTGAGAGTGAAGCATTGCAGGAATCAAAAACAATTTTGATAACTGTCTGCACTTTTTATGTATGCATAAAAACTTTTGATCCATACTTAGGAAGCTGTAAACCTTAACTTCATATTTAATTGGAACAAATACCCACTTTAACATGGAGGAAAAATATTTGAACCTTACACTAAATCCTTAAAACCCTGGACTGCATTTGTTTTGAGTTATTTATTCCCTGACTTTTTTCATTTGAATTGTTATTAGATGCATTGTGAAATGTTTTCTTGCACCTTGATACAGTATCATGATAAGGAAAAAAGATGTTTTACCATCAAAATCTCTCCCTAAAGATTTTATACCATCTTTAAATTAGCATCGAAAACCTTAAACAAATTAGCATAGAACTACTCCTCACACTATGGTGATCACCATATAGTGCAGCTCCAACATCATAGAATTTATTCCATGACAATGGAAGGCACCAACCAGTGAAAGAACAAATGCCTCAGTGATCATAGATAACAAAACGTGTGGTTGTGCCATGCAACTATGAAGGCAGAAGTGTTAATATTACACATATTAAAGATAAACTAGCATCCTCAAACTCAACCTCCCTTCCACGCTTCACTTGGAAGCTCACTATCTTCCTCCTGCCATTTGATACGTGAAATCCACACCAAATAAAATCGAACACGTTATATTTATTTACGGTTATCCTTGTGATTAGTATTACCCTCATTATGATATTAATATCATGTTTACCTTGTACAAATTTACAATGACAGGAGCTGAATCGTAATTTTCAAAAACATAATGTTCCAGAGGCTAGTACCATTTTCTTTATACAAAGGTCTCTGTTTTACCCAAAGGCCGCCAAATCGTATTAGCCATGTGAATCTAGCAATGGAGTTATGTAAGACTATGATTTCATTCCCATACGGTCTGAAAGAAAAAGAGCAGACTACTCTGAAAACTAGGATCTTTACTGGTTAGAGGAGCTCTTCTTGGCTGATTATAGAAAGGACCTGGCTTTAGAAACTAAAACTTTTCAAGTGACACTTGAACTCTTGCAACCCCTGTTGATAGCCAGGGGACTCCAAATATTTCCCAAAGGAATCCAATGGATCCTAAAACTCTGGATCTATGAAGGAGATGAAAAGAGATATACAGAGGACCCCAGATTCTAACAGCATGGAATTATGTTTGAGGCCTGGATTCTGACACCAGAGTATAACTTGTCTGGTTTTATATAACACCTTTAACCAGCATTGTAATTGATTGTTGGACCCTCAAGCTACAGTGAGAACATGGGGACCTAATAAGTATGAACGTTTGCGGCCTAAGACTCTCAGGACTCAGACCATTTTAGGATTTAATCTTAATACACCAATAGATATGCCTACAGCCCATCATAACCACCCAGATCACAATATAAGCTTTTGACCTAATAAGATCTATAATTTTGTTATCTTCACTTGGTCAATTTGCACAAGTTAATAAATTAAGACAGCTATTGAAAGGCCTTCAAATTGCACTCTGTGAAGAATAAATCAAAATACTTATTTTGATTAACATATCCATCTTCTTAAAATACCTACTTTGTCATTTTAAGAATCTTATTTTACTGTATCTTACCAAAATGAAGCAAGATCCGGTAGCCCTTTGTACCCTTAGGAAGTTGTCTTTGGTAACTATGGAATGCTAAACAAAGCCCAAAAGGAAATCAAAACAAATTTAGCACCAGCATAATTAAGGAAAAGATATCAATATATGAGCAGCGACAGCACACTAGAGCAAAATGGCATTTAGTAAACAGATGACTCCTGAAGATTTTCCAAAAGCGAAATTGTAAGGAAAAGAATCTTTTAAACTAAAACATGTCCTAGGTGAGCTTCTCAGGTAATTTAACGTACTGATTTCCTGCGCTGAGGTCGGCCTTCAGTTGGCATTGAGGTCTATGTTTTGACTATTAACATTTGTGATTGCACTGCATTCTGTATTTATATTGTGACTACAACTAGATGAGCTCATCATCACATATCAGTGAGAATAACACTTATGTAATAAGCCATGTCCTCTGCATCATGAGTGAAACACATCATACAGGCAAACCCAAAAGATGCAGAGTAAAAAATACAATTAAAATTAATGAAATTATCAATAACACGTAGTTACAGAGGCCATAAGAATACTGCCTAATATCAACAAGTTTTCCTGATAATACCTGCCCTAACGTAGTGAATGAATTAGAAATAATTATTTGCAAGGGTAATGATGATCATCCGAAATGTTAAGATTAATCCTTTGCTATGATCCTCAACCTTTGGCAATTACATATAAAAACAACTCTAAAGAAAAGAGGACGCTAAAAGCAAAGAGACACAGCTGGTAAATATGTACATGGCCGTGGAGCAGGAACGGCGACACGAAAATTCACAAATCGTTTCAGTTTCATGAACAATTTTTGATCAACGAACCAATTTTGTTCAATCGTCTAACACCACAGATCTAGGGTGAATAATAAGACACGGCATCTGCTAGGGTAGTTCATTTCAAATGGAAACGCCTTATGGCGTAATTAAATGTACATTTGGAAAATTTGCATATGATATGGTATGTATACATTTGTTAGGCACTACTAAATTTCATGATGCTTTGACTAAAAAAATAATGTGCAAGACATGAAAAAAAATGGGGAAAATAAGAAATTTAGCTTCACTATCATAATATGTAAAAATAATGTAGTTAAGATAAGATCAGATGTATTTTAAATTCTTATGTATACACTCTTGATATAACATAATATTATAGCTAAGGAGAGGAAGAACAAAGTTGTTGGAGAACTAGGGAGGGAGAGGAGAAATGGGGTTATTGGAAGGATATTTTTCATGATGATTGGAACATGCATAAGTATATTCCAATTTCTTCGATTGCATTAATGTGTTCCACTTTACTCTTATGATGCATTGTAAGATTTAGATAGAAAAGGATTTAGTAATAATGTCCTTAATCATAAATTATTGAATCACAACTTTAAACTCTACCACTTAGATATAACAAAATATTATATATAAATGGGCGAGAGAAAGAGAAAAAAAATTGAAATATTTTTTCCACAAACATTAGAATCTATAAGCTCATGCTAAGTTTTCCAGTTAAACTAATGTTGATTGTGATATTCTTATACAATGCATTTAACAATGCTAGGACATAAGTTTTAGAGTGACTAATCTTCAACATTGATGACAAAATTATAACAATAAATAGTGCCACCTTGATTAATCATACATAATAATCATCAACTTTAGGTTTAATATCGATAATCATACATTAGATCAATATCATTTACAATATTAATAAATATTAGGTCTATTTATATATTTTAGCATATGTTTTGGACCTTGATTCAATTTACAACATGTTTTATAATTTTGTTCTTAGTTTACTTTATGTTTTCATAGTTCATAATTAAATGTTGTTTGATTACACATTTCCATTTCCAATGGTCCAAATGTATTGCAATCACATAGTTTTGTAAAAACATTTCTCTCACAATAATGTTATATCATATTGCATTATTTCATCAACCCTACTTTACTTTTTAATAATACATTTTCTAGATATTGGACTTAAAACTTAGTCTCAAAATCATTTTTCAGGTGTTCAAAAATATTAAAAAAGTTCAAAATCCCTTGCTGAGTTGTCACATGGTATTCAACATAGGCCTTGAAACTATTAAGCTTTAGTAGAAATTATACTTAAACTTCATATAAAATATGCAACATAATTTGATCTTATAATAATGCCATGTCTTAAAATCCCCATGTAATGTATGCTTAAATATTAAAATTTTAATCACCAAAAACTTATCATTATTCTCGCTAAGTTTGGTCACATGTTTTGGGCTTCAACATGTTTAAAGCTAGGATTGATTACAAATAATTTATCAAAAAGTTTTGATTATTTAAAAGTTGGTCCATTGTAGTGATATTTCCACTAACATAAGTGAAGTTTATTATAAATCCTAAGTATATATAGGAGCACTACATCAACATATTGTGTGAATAGTGTATTGTTTAGGTATGTGCTATGTATTTTGTTTGTAGCACCCATAATCTGACCCCTAGATCCCAATTCTACATATTTTATATATGTGGTGAGCATGTACGGATTTAGCATTGATACACCTATGTATATAATATATTTCTTAGTTGAACTACCTATGTGATATTACGTCATAGATCCTATAAGAGAAAAATCAAATCACCGTAGCTTTGTAAATTATAATTAGAATAACATAATAGCAAAACATGTCACAATTACAAATCAGTTAGACAAGCGAGTATAAGGGAAATAATACTCCATTAGAGGGGAAAAGAGCTCAAGGAAATGAAAATGGATTAGGCTAGGGTTCTAAGACAAGGAATATAGAATTGTATTCCTAAAATCAAAAGTCATTGTTATCATATGGTTTAACCTAAGTGCTCAAGTATGGAATGAATTATAGCATGGTTGGGGACATAGTTATTTACTGCCACTTTCCAAAAAAAGGGAATGCATTCATAAAGTTTAATCTTAATGGGAAATCAATTATTCTCATTCATTCTTGGCCATTATGGGTTTTTAATTTTTTTCAGGGTATGATGTTTAGGTAAATAGGGTATTATATACATGATAAACACCTTCAATAATCACACACACAACTAGATCAGATATCAAAATGCTAATATTTTTACATGTTTAAAACAATATAAGATGGAAACAATCCACAGCCCTAGCCAGTGTGACCACTTCATGAAAAAAAATTAATGCAAAAGAAAATATTTTTTATAAGGAATTTATCAAAATTAATCATTATCCATGACCCTCGATTCCCTTTAGATATATATCATTAACCAATTGGGTGTCAAGCCACGAATTAATAGCTATTACTATAAAAGGGAATATGAACCATTAAATCACCCTATATCTAAAACATATCATGACAATTGGATTACAATGCAACTGATACACACTAAAGAAACACACTAAGAAACAAAATTTTAGATAGTAAACTCATTAGAAAAACTTGTACTTAAATAACTCTTAAGTGTCTAAATATCCTTAAATTATCCTGTAAGAACAACTAGGGATATGATTGAAGGATTTGCATATATGACACAATAGGAGAAGGAAGGAAGAATTAGATCTTATTGCCCTATAATAACTGTCAGGCCAGGCAATAACTCCTCAAAGAAAAATTGATTCATAGGTATTATTCCTTCAGGTTGGTCTTCATTATATCCATGAGGGAGACTGTTCACTTCATCTCCCGATGACTGTTCATGTCTCTTATTATTTATTTACATTGATTTTATTTATTCACCCAATCCTGATGATTAGGTGCCATCATTACTCCCATTAATCTGAAGGGATGTTGGTGAGTCCAAGCATCATTCTGAATCGTTCAAGCTTTTCTATTCCAAGTTCTTTAGTGAAGATGTTGAAAATTTTCTCATTGGTGGAACAATGATGGAGATGGATTGTTTTGGCCTCAACATGATGTCGAATCAGATGATATTTGGTATTGATGTGCTTCGTTCAATCATGGAACTTTGGATTTTCTTCCAACTTCATTGCAGAGGTATTTTCAATCATGAGTGGAGCAGATTGTACTTGTTTTACTTGCAAATATTCAAGAATCTTCCTAAGCCACACAATTTCTTTAGTTGCTTCAGCTGCTGCCACGTATTCTGCTTCTGTTGTGGAATCTACTGGAACTGATTGTTTGCATGATCTCCAGGAGACATCGCCTGATCCAAGACTCATATCATATCCTGAAGTAGATACCCCAGTTTCTTTGTCTCCATCGAAGTCTGAATCAAAGTATCCAATCAAGCTGAAGTTGTCCACCTGTGTATACTTGATTCCAAAGACTTGAGTTCCCTTCAAGTACCTTAGAACTATTTTTGCAGCAGACCAATGTCTCTCACAGGGCTTTTGCATAAACCTGGAGAGGATTCCAACAACAAATGAAATGTTTGGTCTAGTATTAGTTAGGTAGTTGAGACTTCCTACAAGCTATCTATAATTTGTTGCATCTTCAAATTCTTTTCCTTCAATAGATGTGAACTTTAAGTTTTGTTCCATTGGAGTAGTAAGAGGATTGCATTTTGTCATGCCAAACCTATTTAACAAATCTCCAATGTATTTCTTTTGAGAAAGAAATATGGAGTTCAGATGTTGGGTTACTTCAATACCAAGATAGTAATGAACATAGCCTGAATCAGTCATTTCAAAACTTTTCCCCGATTCCTTCTTTATGGGTGCAATGTAGCTTTCATTGTTCCTTGTCATCAAAATATCTTCTACATATACTGTTATGAAACCAGCTCAAGAAAAGATAGAAAGGATAGATCAACACCTTATAATTCAGCCTCTTCGAGGGGGCAACCTCCTTTACATTACATAAATGAACAATTCTTGGATGATTCAAATGAAAAAACCTCCTTTCTATATATAGGAGTCTAAGGAGTCACAATATAATCTAACCCACCTAACAATAATAATATAAAGCCACAAAAATAACAATAGAGGGATTCTATGGGGCTCAGTAATAACAATATGGGGGAAATAGGGGCACAATAATATTAATAAGGGGTATAACTACAATAGCAATGGGGTAATCACTAGTATTATAGGGACCCAACATGCCCCTCTCCTTCAAAAAAGTGTT
>APFE031454697.1:199538-216598 GCA_000404065.3 Pinus taeda
CTTATAGGTTGTGGAAGACTAGGGGCAACAACACTTCCATATTTATAGTTGTGAGTGGTTTGCTTCCTGGTTGCCATAATTTTGCTTTCCATTTTTCTTGCTAACCTGAATGCCTTCTCTAATGAATCAGGTTCCCAAAGGCGAACATCATGTTGGATATTATCCTTTAAAGTCCCTATGAACACATCAATCCTATGCTCCTCTGGAATATCTTTTACCCTTATGTTCAATTTTTGGAACTCCTCAATGTGCTCCATTATTGAACCCTTTTGTTTGAGACTTATCAATTGGCTAAAAAAAGTGTTGCTTTTTGTATCCTCATAATGTGCTAGCAATTCTTCAGTAAAAATTGCCCAAGTGATAACTTGTTTACGAGAGAAAAGCCATTGATACCATAAAAACTGATTTGGTTCCAAATATAAAGTTGCCATACATACCTTTTGTGTGTTTTGCACATTATTGAGATAGAAGAATTGCTCCATCTGTAATATCCATGTGGCAGGATCATTGCCATCAAACTTCCTCATATCGATTTTTGGAATATGGTGAGTCTTCGATCCAACATTAGCGTCTATGGAATCATGATTAACACTTCTTTTATTCTCATCATGAGTTTCCTTTAGTACCCTTTCACCCTTAGTGCCCATTTCTTGTAGCAACTTATTCATATTTGTCTTCAATTTGTCCATGTCTGTCTTCAAATCTATCTTCAAATCATCCATCTTAGCTTCCACGTCAATCATCTTAGCTTCTACGCCTTTCTTTAAACAGTCCATCTTAGCTTCTACACCTTTCTTTAAACCATCCATCTTAGATTCTGTTCCCTTTTGTGTAAGGGACAGTTGTTGCACTTGGTCTTGTAATTTTGATATATCATGTTGCATTTCTTCCTCTTCTTCATGAGTCATGGTAGAGCTTTCAGGTTCCTTACTAGGTGTTTGCATTTTCTTTCCTTGGGGCATCAGTTACCGATAATAATGCTCTACTATGCCCTTTGAATTCCTTCAAAATAAATTTTCAAACCAAGCTTAAGCAAAAATTTAAGAAAATCTACACATCTTTTTTCACTTTGTAGGAGCTCGATATTGCCTTTGATGTATCTCTATACTTTCTGATCATCTAGTTCTGAATTTGTGACCTGTAGTAGCCCTGTGTGTCCTCTTTCCAATGCCACAAGTCTGACCCAAATTGGATTCTCCAAGCAAGAGTTATGCGAAATCTCCCACAGTGACTTGATTATAGACTAGTTGAGTAGAGCGAAATGGTACGACATGCCACGAGTCACTGTTTCGAACTTTGGATCTGAAAAATGCACACAAGAAACTAAAGTCCATCCTCTTTCTGTACCTTTTTACGAAATTTCCATCCGATGCTCAGAGAGAGCGTTATGACGATTTTCCCCAGGTCACCTGTTTTGAATGTAATTCAGGAGTTTGCCAAAAGACCAATTTCCTCAGATCATATCTCTGCAAATATCGCGCAAAAATATCTGAAATTCAGACCCAAGGTTTAGCGCGATTGCTTCTCAAATGATTTTTTTTTGCGACTTCTAAAACGTCACAGAAAATTTTTTATAGCAAAAATGCCACGATGACCTGTTTGGAGCAGCGAAACCCTAGAATCCAAAGCTCTGATACCAAATGTTATGAAACCAGCTCAAGAAAAGATAGAAAAGATAGATCAACACTTTAGAATCAGCCTCTTCGAGGGGGCAACCTCCTTTACATTACATAAATGAACAATTCTTGGATGATTCAAATGACAAAACCTCCTTTCTATATATAGGAGTCTAAGGAGTCACAATATAATCTAGCCGACCTAACAATAATAATATAAAGCCACAAAAATAACAATAGAGGGATTCTATGGGGCTCAATAATAAAAATATGGGGGCAGTAGGGGCACAACAATATTAATAAGGGGTATAACTACAATAGCAATGGGGTAATCACTAGTATTATAGGGACCCAACATATACCATAAGATATACAATTGTTTTGACAACTTTCTTGACAAATAAAGTTGCATCATCAAGATCATAATCTTTGAAATTGAGTTTTAGAAGATGCTCAATTAGTTTTTCATACTAGGTTTGCAGTGCTTGTTTGAGGCCATACAAGGACTTCACAAGTTTGCATACTTTATGTTCATGTCCTTTCACAACAATTCCTTTAGGCTGGGACATAAAAACATTCTCTTTTAGATCTCCACTTAAGAAATCAGTTTTACATCCATTTGATGGAATTTCCAACCGTTCAGAGCTACTAGGGCGCAGTGTGTCCGGATGGTAGCCCATTTTGTTGTGGGGGCAAAAGTCTCCTCATAATCGACCCCTTCCTTCTGTGCAAAACCTTTTGCCACAAGCCTAGCTTTGTGCTTGTTAAGTGAACCATCATCTTTATACTTGTTCTTGTAGACCCACTTGCAACCAATTGGTTTGGTACCTAATGGAGGATCAACCAGCTTCCAAGTGCCATTCTTTATGAGGGCATCATAATCCTTTTGCATCGCTTCTTTCCATTCATCATGAGAAGCAACTTCTTTGAAGGAAGTAGGTTCAAAATCCATAGACAAGTCCAATTCACAATCATAAGAAACATCTATATCAACAGGTGAATTAGAGTCATCTACATCACCTCCATTTTGCTGGTTTGAATTTCTAGTTCCTGTCTTTCCAACCTCATCAGGATGAACAATTTCAAGTGTCTTTGTCAGCCACTTTGGGGGACCTTTCTCAAATGGTCCAGGTGGCTTTGTTGATTGAGTTGGGACTGAATCAAGGTTGAGTGTCCCAATTCTATCAATCACATCACTTAAAGCATCATCCGTTGTTGGAGTTTCATGCAGGGGAGAATGTTCTTCAGAAGAAGATTTCACATGTTGATCTAGTATAAGAATCCTCCCTTCAAGGTGTGGCATCTGATTATCAAATTCTTGAGATGATTTTGCTTTTGCGAATCTATCCAAGCAATCAAGTTACCGCTCAACAACATTGTTAGTTTTTGATGATTCAAGAAAAATTACATCTTTAGATACAACAAAATTTTTATTTACTTCATCATAGAGACGGTATGCTTTGGAGGTGTTTGAATACCCCAGGAAGATACACCTAGAACTTCTAGCACCAAGTTTGTTTCTATGTACCTTTGGTATCAAGGCATAACCGGTGGAACCAAAGACCATGAGATGCTTTACCGAAGGAACATGTCCATACCAAATTTCATATAGAGTCCTGTTTCTAATAGCATTAGATGGACATCTATTATTTATATATGCAACACATAGAACATCATCAACCCAAAACATTATCTTTACATTTTTGAAGAAGAGCATGGATCGTACCATATTTAAGATTGTCCTATTCATTCTTTCAGCTACACCATCGTGTTGGGGATTATAAGGCACAGTTGTTTGATGTTTGATCCCATGTTGGTGAAGATAGTTTTCAAATTCATTTTATGTGTATTATTTTCCATTATCAATGCGAATAGACCTAATATGAGATTGTGCATCATTTTCAATCCATTTATGAAAATTATTGAATGTTTGAAAAGCATCAGATTTGTTCTTCAATAAATAAATCCAACAGATTCTGGTGTAGTCATCAATAAATGTCATCATATATTTATTTCCATTTGCGGAAGGAACAAGCATTGGACCACATAAATCTGAATGAATGAGTTCAATTTTTCTATGTGCTCTTGAATGTGAATCATGAAAAGACTATTTGTTATGCTTTCCTAGAATGCAAGCATCACATTGCTTAAGTTTCCTAGGAATTGTAGGCAAACCAACAATACCATTTTTTTTCAACAAGCAGAGGCTGTCATAGTTCAAATTTCCAAGTCTAGCATGCCATAATAAACTTGATGGAAGTGTACTTCTTCATGATGAGAATTGTATGAGAAATTTTGTGCATGAGTAGAGGTTCCTTGTAGCTTGAGAAGCCTTTCTTCTTCTATTCCTCTCATGACAAGTGAGTGGTCAGATGCTTTTCTTACCGCAATCTTGCCATCAAACATATGAGTGACCTTTGCTGGCGGATGTGGACCAAAGACAACAAGTTTGTCTTGAGTTGTGGGAGATATATAACATGATGCAGAAGAAATTCTAGAAGACTAGGAAGTTTAAGGCTGATTGTGCCAAGCCCTGATGGCTTGATTTTTGATTGGTCTGCAAAGTATACTATTCCGTCAACTTTGTCAGTGAATTCTTCAAAAAAATAATTTCTATGAGTCATGTGGTAGGTTGCTCCTAAATCAAGCAACCAATCATTTTTCCAAGAAGCAAGTGAGGTATTAAGTAAATCTTTATTTATTCCAATATTACATTGTGCCACAAACTAGTGAGTGGATTCATGTGCTTTACCTTTATCTGTATCATCAACTTTACCTTTCTGCTCAATTTTGGCCCATGGTAACTTGCATGTAGAGGCATCATGTGATCCATTTCTTTTGCAGCGTATGTAGTGCAAATCTGCCTTTTCTCCTTGAGAGTGTCTACCCCCCCTGCCTCTGAAATACCTTCCTCTTCCTCTTCCTCTTCGACCACCTCTTCCTCTTGCAGAATCTTGAGCAGGATGCTTTTCCTTATGAACAAGGCAAATAGCCTCTTTAAAAGATTTAGGGGATGTCTTCTTCCCAAAACCTTTCTCTCTTTCAGCAAACATTTTCACAAGAGACTCAAAGGTGATATCTTTGAGATTTCCATTTGCTTGCAATGACTCAATATAATTGGAGTAAGTAGGATAAAGTGCCTTGAGAAAAATGATAAGAGGAATATCCAATTCAACCTTATTGGATTTGATATCATGCATTATAAACTTTACTTCAGACGAAGAGGATCATTATTTTGCAGTTCAAGAGTGAAGAGTTTAATCATGAGTTGAACAACTTCAAGTGCAAAATGTGAGTCATAGAGTTCTTTCAACCTTTGTAAGGCTTCAAAAGTAGTTGAAAATGGCAAAAAATGGTGACTCACCCCTTCATTTACAGATGCCGCAATTAATGCATAAGCTTTGCTATTCTTGTTTTCCCAAATGACGAGCTCTTTGTCTGAGATAGGTTGTTCTAGCTCTTTGTCTCCGTCTCCAACACACAATCCTTTCCACAACTCATTGAAAATGCATGTGTTTTATCATCCAGGACCACTCAGGATAGTTTCTTTTTCCAATGAGAATTATTTCCACGATGTATATGATTGAATGCATACACTAGCCAAAAAACTTCTGCTGCAAAACTTTTACACTTAATGGAAAAAATAAGACAGGACAACAAATTCAAATGTCAATTGGCATTAATCTGGACAACGTTAAAGTATATAATAAATATGGGTGAGATAGCTAAAATATATTGTGAGTGACTGTGTATATAAAAAAAACTGTACAACACTGGACACACAACTTTACAACGCATACAACAGAGGTATATATCAGGGTTCCCACAACGTTCTGACATCAACAACGTGATACCAACAAGAATCAGTACTAAATCATCTTCCTTTACGTCCATTAATTTTTTTTTTCACATTCTCTGAATGCCAAAATCAAATCCACTTCTCCTCCTTTCATATCCGAAATGGTCCCAAAATTATTTACTAGACACAGTCGGACAAGAGTAAATATTTTCTTTTGTTATTATGCCACAGTGAATGAGAAAATCTTTCCAGGAAATCTCAAACGCAGTCACATAATGGAATCATTAGACAAGTAGAAAATCATGTTCAGGCCAAAATACACTTGTCTCGACTCAGAATATACCAAGACAACCTTCATCAGATTTCAATATTCAACACATACCATCTAATATATGCCATGAACAACATTCAAATCAGAATATACAAAGACAACACTTCATCAGATTTCAATATTCAATGCATACCATTTAATATATGCCATTTAACGTAGGCCACCAACGTTCAAAATAGTTCAACGCATATAGCAGAGGTATATACCAACACAATAACTAGAGTAGCGTTCAACCAATGGAGCAATGTTCAACCAACGGACCAGCATGCAGCACACAACAACCCTTCAAAAAATTTTGATAGCAGCGTTCATACACAGCTGATTCACGTGTTAATGCACAACAGCGCTTCAAATTTTTTTGATACCAGCATTAATACACAACTGATTCATGCATGCAGATCCCAGCCAAGGAACCTAATTCATGCATCATTCTTCAACCTTCTGGTTTTGTTCAACAGATGGTAGTGACTACAAAGTGGCAGCGACTGTGGAGGGGACATAGAGTGCAGTAGATAGTGGAAAGAGAGTAGTAGGTAGTGGAAAGAGAGCAGTAGGTAGAAGGGAGTTACAACTATTTTGGGAGCTGGCTCTGATACCATGTCAGGCTAAGCAATAGCTCCTCAAAGCAAAATTGATTCGTATGTATTATTCCTTTAGGTTGGTCTTCATTATATACACGAGGGAGACTGCTCACTTCCTCTCCCGATGACTATACATGTCTCTTATATTTATTTACATTGATTTTATTTATTCAGAGAATCCTGATGATTAGGTGTCAACAATAACAACTTCTGTAACTCCTAATGTAGATTGAAGCTTAAAAACTTCACTTTTGTAAGAGAATGTTAAAATTTATACAAATTTATCATCAATATGGAGAAGGTGCACTTTAATAACTAGATCAAGAATGAGTTTTATGATGAAGCACATTTGTATCTCAATGTGCTGTGCTAATTTTGAACCGGATATTTGGTGAGCTTGATGGAAATTTAATTATCACACTAGAGTGTGGTCTCATGCTACTACTAGGATCCAAACCTTGAAATAATATTTTAAATCCACAGGAATTCCTTACTTGCATTAATCAATACTTTACTTCTGCTAAAGAAAGAGTGTAATGTTACCTTTTTTTACAAGCCCAAGTGACAAGTTCAAAATCAAGCCTAAAAACATAACCTTCAATAGACTTCAAATCATTAGGCTCCCCATCCCAATCTAAAATAGTGAAACCAACTGACAAAGGAGTACCCCTTGAACTATGATGTCTCCAAAACTAAACTGTATTCAAATATATAAGAATATCCTTTATTCTTCTTTCTAATGAACTTCATGTGGTGTTTTCATATACACGGAAATAATATCAGCAACAAAGGAAATATTAAGAATGATATGAGTCAAATATAAGATATTACAACCTAATTGATGGAACAAAGTGGAATAAACATTAGGTGTAGTGAAAGTGGCAATAAGTTTTACTTCATATTGAGAGGGAGAAAGGGTTCATCTACAATATTCCATGTGAAAATGGTGAAGAGTAGCACATGCATACATAAATTGGGAAGGATAAATCTATCCCTTGGTTTGCAATACTTCCAGGTCAAGGAAATAACACAAATATCCTAAGTCTATTATTTCAAATTTATTCTTAAGGCTTGAATTCACGTGGTTTAAATGTTTTGGATTACTATCGATGAGGATATGATCATCAACATAAATAAAAATGATTATTAAATGTTTTCCTACTTCCTTGGTGTAGATAGTGGTGTCAAAATGACATCTTGAGAAGTATATGTTAAGAAGAAAGCTACCCAGCCTTGCATAGAAAACTTGAGGATCTTGTTTAAAATGAAAGAGATATTTATTAAGGTAGAAAATAAAGTTGGAGTCACTTTAAACATAACCAAGAAGTTTTTCCATGTATATTTTTTCCTATATATCCTCATGCAAGAAGGAATATTTAACATCCAAATGATGGGCCTCCCATCCATGTGAGGAAATAAGGGTTAGAAATAGGAAAATGGAATTCATTTTGGTGATAGGGGATAGTTTCATTGTAATCAATTCCTTTAACTTAAGGGAATCCTTTATAAATTGGCTGAACTTCATGTTCTTATACACTTCCATATGATGCATACTTAGTTATATATACCCATTTATATACGACAACCTTTCCTCCTTTCGGAAGAGGTATTGGTTGCCAAGTATCATTTGCCACCAAAGAATGATATTCTTCATTCATTATGGTTAACAAATTTGGATCGGTTTGAAAATGTTTCTAGATCATGAGTCTTTTAAGCTTGAGTGAATAGAGAGGATGCTCACTAGAACTATGAAAGAGTATGACATTGATGTAAAGGATCACTAGGGAGGTCACCAACTACTTCACATGTTGAATAGACCCATTTGGGAAGTTGTGGTGTTGAGTCATGTTCATGTTAAATGGACTCATTTGGAGGAATGTGGGAAGGCAGAGGTGTATTTTCATACTCAATGCTTTCATATGAAGAAGAAACTAGAATAGGAAGAGAAGTTCACAGAAATTCCAAATATGGATCACAGGAAAAAGAGAGGACACCTGCCAATTTAGGCTCATGGGATAATGGATTTTCAACAAATTTAACATCTCTTCAAATGATTATTTCATTTGTGTGAGGTTGAATATTTATATAACCTTTTACATCTTCAACATGTTTAACAAAAGTATACTTCTCACTTTTGGGCTATATGCCTTTCATTTTTTCATCATGAATGTCAACCATGTTACACTACCAAAGATATAAAAGTTTCTTACATATAACGTAATGTTATTCAATGCTTCTTCTAGCGTTATAATGCTTAAAGTCATTGTGGGAGTGTGATTTACTATGTAATTTTCACAGTTCATTATTTCCATCAGATAATGAAGACTTTATCCCTTATATTGAATCATACAATTAACCATTTCCTTTTAATGTATGATTATTTATTTAAACAACACCTTTTCTTTGTAACTGTATATGGAAAAGCATGTTCCATTTGAATGCCCTATGTAATGTAGGATGTTTTGAATTTATTGCTAACATATTCACATCCAATATTTATCCTTAAAATTTGCAATGGATGTCCATATTATTATTTTACAAGGGCCATGTAGGGAAAGAAATGTTAGAAAATTCTCTCTTTAGTTTTAAGAAATAAACCAAACTACATTTGGAGAAGAAATCAATGAAAACTAAAATGTACTTGCATCTAAAGAAGGATGGAGAATAAAGTGGACCGCATAAATAATTGTGAACGAGCTGCAAAGTAGATGGGGCGTGCCAAGAGGAATATTTTTCATAATCATCTCAGTGATAGTTTTTAAGAACACATTCAACAAAAACTCCATCTCTGCAAGAAAAGATAAGAATACTAGTCATCATATTTTGATTACATAGTTGTTGTAGCGGGAAGTAGTTTAGATGAATAAATTTTGCAATGTGTTGATGTTTTCTCAAGTTATCACTATGAGCAATAAATTTTGGTGGAAAATACGATGATCCAAAGTTGTTAAACTTGTAAAACTAGGTAATATCATCAAGTATTCTAGTGGAATGGACATTTTTATGATATTTTAAACCCTTGATAATAACTCCATTAGGTAAAAACTACATTGCTTTACCTTCACTCGAATGGGTGATTTGATATACTAATAAGTGGTTGGAGGAAATATTTGGAACACATAATACATAATTGAAGTCACCACTATCTACTTGAATTTTTCAAGACCCCAAAAAAGTAAGAGATCTATCTCACCAACAAATATTTGTTTGACATTACAATAATTACAAGAAGAAAAAATGGCTTTGATGTGGTGTTTGCATATATCAGGAAAGAAGACCAACAACAAAGGAAATATTAGGATAGTTATGAGTCAAATATAAGAGGCTAATAACTAAATCATGGCGCAAAGTGGCATAAACATCAAGTGTGGCATATGTGGAAGCAAGTTCAACTCTAGATTGAAAGGGAGAATGGGCTAGTTTACAATCTTCTATGTGAAAACATCGAACACAATCACATGCATACATATATTGGGAAAGATAAATTACTTCCATAGTTTAAAACACTTGGAGGCCTAGGAAGCAATGAGAATATCCTAATCTTTTCATGTCAAAATTATTCTTAAGGCTTGACTTTACATCAGTTAAAAGTTTAGGATCACTACTTGTGAGGATAAGGTCATAAACATGATGAAACATTATTGGGAAGGATTCCTAATTTATTGGTTTATAAAGTGGGGTCAAAATTAAATATAGAGAAGTTGATTTGAAGAATAAATCTATCCATTTTTTCATACAAAGCTCCAGGATCTTGTTTAAGATGATAGAGAAATTTATTAAGGAAATAAGAAAAGTTGGAGTCATTATGAACATAGCCAAGAGGTTGTTCCATGTAGATTTATTCTTGTAGATACCCATGAAAGAAGGAATATTTAACATCCATCAGATGAACCTCCCATCGATGTGCTACCACATGGGCTAGAACAAGGAAGATGGAATTAATTTTGGTGAGAGGGGAAAGCATTTCACTGTAGTCAATTCCATTAACTTGAGTGAAAACTTTAGAAGCTAACAGAGCCTTAACACTTCCATCTGGTACATGCTTAGTTACGTATATCCATTTACATATGATAGGTTTTGTTCTATTTGTAAGAGGTAAAATTTCCCAAGTATCTCTCAACATCAAGAAACAATAATGTTCATTAATTGTTGTTTCCCAATATGGATGGCTTCATTTTTTCAAATATTTCCAAATAACGAGTCTCTTAAACTTGATCGAAAAGATAGGAGGCATATTGGAACTATGAATGAGTATGACAAAAATCTTTAGAATCACCAGTATGGTCACCAAATTCTTTACATGTTGAACAAACCCATTTGGGAAGTTGTGGTGATAATGAAATTTCATGTTTAATGGAATCATTTAGAGAATGTGAGAAGGAAAAGGAGGATTTTCATTTTTGGTGTCATCATTTGGAGAAGAAACTAGAATACAAAGAGCATGTGGCACAAATGTTAGAGATGGGTTGCAGGCGAAAGAGGGGACACCCAATGAATTTGGCTTTCAAGCATAAGAGGGGACACACAATGAATTTGTCTTGCAAGTAAAAAAGGGAAAATATGAAAATTTAGGCTTATGGGAAAATATATTTTCATCAAATATAACATCTCTTCAAATGGTTATTTCATTGGAGTGATTTTTAAAAAATATATAACCTTATACATCTTCAACATATCTAAAGAAGCTACATTTCTCACTTTTAGGATGTAAAATTTTCCCTTTTCATGAGCAATGTTAGCCCATTCTACACTAGCAAAGATAAAAAAGTTTCTTACATATAGATTGATGTTATTAAATGCTTATTTTAGTGCTATATTGCTTAAAACCTTTGTGGGAGTGTGATTTCCTATGTAATTTAGATAGTTGATTGCTTTTTCCCAATAATGAATAATTAATCCCTCATATTGAATTCTAAAGTCACCCATTTCCTTTAATGTATGATTCTTTCTTTCAGAAACACCATTTGATTATGGTTTATATAGAAAAATGTGTTCCACTTGAGTGCCTTGTGTAGTGCAGTGAAACGCGAATTTATCGTCGACTTATTCACCTCCATTATCTATTCTTAACCCTTACAATTGTTGTCTATATTATTCTTCTACAAGGGATTTTTAGGCCAAGAACAAGTCAAAAACTTCCCTTTAATTTTTAAGAAACAAACCCAAGTGCATCTAGGGAAGAAATAAATGAAATTTAATAAATACTTAAACCCAAATAAGGAACGAGGAAAAAGTGGACCACCTAAATAATTATAAATAACAAACAAAGGGGCTAAGGCAAGTGAAGAGGGACATTTTTCAAGATTGTATAGATGATGTTTGTTGAGAACAACTAGAATAAATTCCATCTCTTCAAGAAATGAGAGGAAGACTAGCCATCATATTTTGATTACATAATTGTTGTAGAGAATGTAATAGTTTAAATTATATAGTTTATCATGCTAATGTTTTCTCAAGTTACCGCTATGACCAAGAAAAACTAAGTGAAAATATGACTACTCAAAATTTGTCAAAATTGTACAACTAGCTAATCTTTTCAACTATTCTAGCAGCAGGGACATGCTTAGAATATTTTAAATCCTTAAACACAACTTCATGAGGTGAAAACTCTATTATTTCGCCTTCATTTGAATGAGTGATCTAATATAATGATATAAAGTTGTAAGAAATACCTGGAACACTTAATACATCATTAAAATGACCATTATCTACCTAAACTATTCAAGACCCTATAATGCTAAGAGATTTATCATAACTAACAAATATTGTTTTGGTATTACAACCATTAAGAGTAGAAAAAATGGATGTCCTTATCCATATGATAAGATGATATAGACCTAACAAGACACCCATCAGAAGAAGTAGAGGTTGCATTGATAGATAAACTAGAAGTGGAAAGTGCATGTCCATGAGAATAAATGTTAGAAGAGGAATCTAGATTGATTTTGTGTTTTTTGATTGCCTCTTCCAAGGCCTCCATAATTTTAAATTATTTGGACATAAATGAGTGTATTTCCTACAAATTTTTCAATGTGTTTAAGTATTCTGACCCTTTGATTTTTGTCCACTTTCAACATTATGAGTAGAGGTTGACAAAGAGGGATTGGAACCTTTATTTTGCTTGCTTTTTCTAGGATGTTGCTTCTTTGGATTTTTGGTTTTATCTTTATTTTGGTCCACTAGGACTGAGTTAGCTGTGTTTACAATGCTAATCACTCCAATATCAAGAGCTTGTATTTTTCTCTAATCAGAGAGTGAAAAAAATATTTAGGAGAAGTTTTATATAGGAAGCCCCCAAAGGTTCTCTCATAGCATATAATGTAGATACCAAAAGACAATATGTAAGACCAATATTTGAAATAAAATAATTATACAACATTCCTTATATAGATGAACCTAATAGTCTTTATTCAAATGTATACATGTTTTAAGCATAGACAAGTAATATTAAATCCAAGAGAAATCATTAGGTATTAATGTCATTATCTAATTTTTAAGTTCATTAGATTTAATTATGCTAGGTCCACCAAACATATTTTTCAACTATTCCCGCATATGAAATAAAAAAGTAAGATAAATGGAAATTCTGATTATTCCATTTCCTCCAATCTTGTTACCATATTTGGCTTTAATTTCAACATTAGTGGAGGCCTCTTCATGTCCCAAGGTAATTTAGTACAATCCCTTACTTCTCAGTACATAATCCATGTGGTGTTTCCATGAGAACTAGTTGGTACTAGAAATAAAAGCTTCACTTGGAGTGGAAATATTAGAATATGTAGATAATATGGTTTCTAAAGATAAAATTGACTATTTTGATAGAAATTTAGGTTGTTTAAACATAAATGGATTTGAAAATGAATTTTGAATGTAAAAGTTATGTCCTTTTAAAAAAAAGGAATTAGTGGTAGAAGATAGCCACATCGCATGTAGAAGTTCTCCCATGTGCTGATGGATGTTGATTAGAAAAAGGTAGAAAATATTTTCTCTCTCTAGCTTTTCCTATAAGCCCACTTTTACAAATGAAGTACTTTATGAAGTGACCCACTATTATAAAATAACTGAGAATCACCTTCACAATGATTTTAATTTATAAATAAAAGTTGTATTCAAAAGAAATAACTAAAAATAAATATTAAAGCTATTTTATATGATTCACTTTTACATCAAAAGCAAAATAAATTTTACAATAAATTTTTGAAATAACTTGGTTTGCATGAAAATTTCCAAAATGTAACTTAAAAAATATCTAAACTCAATACCTCTTACTAAATTAAGAAACTTCTAACGAAGTGAGCTAATGTGAAAGATATAACAATAGTAGTGATGGAGGGTGGAGTTGTTGTTGGCGGTGCTTATGTTGGAATTGTCATTGTTGTTGTGGCCGCTATTGTTGTTGGTGTTACTATTTTTGTTATTGTTTTTATTCTTGTTGCTGCTACTATTACTAGAGATCTTGTTGGAGTTCTACCTTGAATTGTATGATTTCTAGAAAAGACATGCTCACCCAAAAAAAAAAAAAGTTTAGAAAAAATTCCAAAACTAAATAGAAGTTAAGAAAATTTTCCAAAATCAAACAACAATGGAATAAAATTTTCGTTAGCTTACCCAAAAAATGAAAATTTTCTAATTTCTTTTGATTTGCTAATATCACACAAAGCGCATGAAAAGCATCATATGCAGTGAAGAAAGGAATTTTTTCATTGTTTTTTATTTGTTTAGATCACACAAAGCAGAGGGAAAAGAGAATGCGTAGAAAAAAAATAGTAGAAAAATGGGAATATAAATAGAAAATTGAAATATGATCTCTCTAAAAATAAATTAATAAAACAAAATGGGTGTATTTAAACTTTATACCTTTGTATCTAATGAAAAATGTTGTACCTTAGGAAAACATACACCTTTTAGGATGAAACAAAATGTGTTCTTAGCTAAAAAAATGTTTTAGATGTAATGGAGTATTTTACTAAAGCTAAAATCATACATAAATAGAAGATATTGAAAATGTGGCAACATGGGCTTCAAGCTCTCGATCCCCAACAATAATAGTTCTTCAAATGGACTCTAATATTATTTTTAGGTTAATAGGATATTCCAAATAGGTTGAACACCTTTAGTAACCACTCACACAACTAGATAAAAGATCATAACGACACAATTGTTTACATAGCCAAAACCTTGTGAAAAGGAAAAAACCCATGGCCACAACCATTGTAGCCACTTAAGGAAATTTTATTGATGAAAAATAAAATATTTTACATAAAAGAGTTCCCACAATTGATCATTGGCCATAACCCTCCATGCCCTTTAAATAGAGATTATTGATGAGTCACGTGTTTAACCATTGGTCAATAAATGCAAGTATCAAGGAGAATGTGAGCATTTAAGTCACTCTATGTACATAACTTATCATTTCCGTTGGATTACAATGTAATTAATGCTTACCAAAGAAACATACTAAGAAACAAAATTTTACCTAATAGACACATTATACCAAGTTGAACTTAACTAACTCCTAAGTGTCTAAATATCCTAACATATGATAGGTGCGAGATAAAGAGATCGAGGTGTAATTACCAAAACATATGCCGAAAAGTGAGTCTTGAGTTTGTTACAATTTTATATGAGAGTTATAGGTTTATAATTAGGGAAATAAAGATTAAGTCACTAAAGGTGCAACATGTAGATATATCTTAGAGGCATAATTGATAATTCTTGCAAATTAGTTGTCAAAATTTCTCAAATGAAAATCGGGAAATGTCTTCGAAAATATGAGGAAATTCAGTCTCTGGGGACTAAAATCCCCGATTTAACATAAATATAAGTAATTATAGACCTAGAAGTGGAGAAAACAAAAATTAGAAGTGACCATGGAAAATTTTTATGAAATTAGGAAAACCCCCACTTTTTATGTTAAAACTATCAAAAAATCAATATAGGAAGGTTCAATTTTTAAATGTAAAGGTCAAATTAATGTGAAAATAGAAAAAATTGTTTGAGATAAGCTTAAATAGAGCTTCCATGTTAGTTCTATTAACATTTTGAAAAATAAGATATTATGGAAAATTTTGAATTTATAAAAAGAAATGGAATTTTTAGTAAATGATGATGTGGAGGCTACATGGAAGCCACATGTTAGGAGACATGGATTGATCTAGATTTATGAAGGAATGAAATAAAATAAATATATAAACATGAATGTGGAGATACAATGAAAACAAAACCTCATTTCATGAATAACAAAGCACTAAAAATTGTTTACATGCAGAATGGAAATAAACTAACTCAGATGATGGTAGTTTATCTTAGAGAAGGGATGTGGTGGATACATGCCTTCTGGACTATGTTACATTGAGACTTAGACACCTATTTATTATTTAGCAATAATGGAAAACCATTAACATCCAGAAACCTAACCCTAGGAGATGAAGCGTCAAACGTTTGTGGCCATTGTTTGGGTAAATTGGTACATCAACTTCTTGGGGTCGTAAATTTGGCATACAATATCCTTTTGATGCATATGATACCTCGTTAGAAACATTTTTCCAAGGACTACAAATTTCAACTTCAAACCCCATATTTTTTCCTATTTTACAAAAAGACATCGTTTAGTGCCTCAAAACAACTCTAGAATTTAGGACTCAAAAACTTCCCAAATATAGTAAATTTTGCTAGGTACTACAACTAGGGGCCAACTGAGGCAATCTGAAACACCATTATTGCTTCCCTTCTTGTATTTAATGTTCAGTTGGAATTTTTATAGATATGTAAACCACTTATAATGCCAATGATTTTGCAACTTTGCTTGTGTCTGGATAAACTGACGAGGTCGGTGGCATGTGTGGATGATTGTCTACTTTCCTAAGATGTAACGTTTCCATTATTGGCATGACTGCATGATATAGTAAATCTCTTTATCATTGTGGGGTATTTCTAGATTGTATCATAAAGTGTCTCACTATGATAGGCCAAAAAATGCCCTTGGTCAAAGGGAACAACACAAATAACAAAGTCAGAGTTATCAATTTTAAATGGTTGTTGCAATTTTGGCAATGTGAGCATAGGTGAAGAGCATAGAGATCAATGAATGCATGCTGTTGGGACTAAGACCAATTTTTTTTTCTTTTTCTCCACCCTTAGTAACCTGACTCAGAGGCCAAGTGATATGAGAGAATCCCAACATGAACCTTCGATAAAAATTGATAAGGCCCAAAAATCTATGAAGCTCAGTTAGAGTAGTCAGGGTTAGCCAATCCTCAATGACTTGAATCTTAGTTGTATTCACATGCAATACTTTCTCATCAATGATGTAGCCTAGATATTAGACCTAGCTCATGCCAAAGGCACATTTCTCCAAGTTGGAACATAGTTTGTGCTACCAAAATATTTGAAGGACCCGTTGAATGCGTTGCGGGTGGTCTTCCAAACTCTTGCAAAATGTGAGGATGCCATCCATATATACAATCATGAATGAGTTGGTTAAGGGCCAGAAGATGTCACTCATTAGCCTCATAAAAGTTGCAGGGGAATTTGTCAACCCAAAAGGCATGACCAAGCACTCGAAAAGGTCCTCCTTGGATTTGAAGGCAGTCTTCCATACATTTGTGGGTTCTAGTGGCACCTGGTGATAGCCATGCTTCAAAGTGATATTTCTAAAATAGTTGGCCGCTTTGAGCTAAAGTATGAAAAATATTTGTGAACTCATGCACATCTTGGTCCCTTTAGTGCCATAG
>APFE031454700.1:0-68818 GCA_000404065.3 Pinus taeda
CCATCACATCTCTTCTCAGAGATAAACTACCATCGCCCTAGCTAGTTTATTTCCATTTCTGATTGTAAGCATGTTTCAGTATTTTCCATTAATGAAATGAAGTATTATTTCTGCTGCATCTTTGTGATATGGTTATCTCTGTAAATTGTTGCGTTCTTGTTTAAATCCGGATCAAGTGGTCCCCTATTGAATTATGAATGGCGAACCAACAAAATATTTTTCCCATGGGGAGGTTGCAACGGGTAACAGTTGATATTGAAGGTCCGAGCACATAGACAGACTTTGAAGTAATAGAGATTGTTGATGACAACAATCCTTATCCCACGTTGTTAGGAATAGACTGGGCCACTGATATGAATGGAGTCATGAACCTGAAGAAGCAGAAGATGATATTTGAGAAAAATTCCCTACTCGTAGTCATTCTGCTGGATCCAGTCGAGGTAGCGCACTACACCAAACATGTGCATGAAAATGAAAGAAATGATGAGCTAGACTGTATTTACCAGATAACCCTGTGGGATTAGGAGTGGGTGAACCTGACTGTGGATGGGAGAATCTCCTGGGAGCACGACAATTCCTGTACTTTGGAGTCAAAAGAAGAAGTAGATCACTGGCAAAACTAGCTGCATGAAGTGACAATGCTAAATTGCAACATGATGATTAGATCACTGCATTGCGTGACAACAGAGGTAAGATAATTGCCAACCTATGATGGGGTGACAACGGTGGATGAATTCTTGGACAAATTTGAAAGTGCAGTACTATAATAGCAGTCGTACGGTGCGATGGAATGGGTGTTGCACGCAACCCCCGTGCCATGGTGGGGTACCCATCATAAGACCATTGGGAAATGGTGCGAATATATAAGACAAATACGTTTATGGTTTGGAAGCCCCCAACATCAGATAGGAGCCGAGTAACCAAGATGAAGCAGCCTACACGCCCACTTGTGTTGATGGGTGTAGATGTGTGCTATGCAAGCACATTATAGACTATGGATTGAAAATTAGAACCAGATGCGGTGAAAAACACCCCAATTATTCCATGACAAAGCATTCAAAAAGTTATGTGGAATCATGAATAGAGTTCACCAGGTGAGATGAACTGACTGGGACCTACGTGTACCAGTGGTTCGATAGACCTATACGGAAATAAGGAAAAATCGGAGTGCGGAAATGACCCCAACATCAATGAGAAAAGAAGAAACTAGAAGAAAAAAAAAAAAAATCTCCATACAACAGCTCCCACAGTTGGGACAATATGCAAGGACCTGGGTAAAGGGATTATGCAGTTCCAAGAACCCATTCAGCGAGGGAACTTGAAACTTCGCAAACCCAAAGAAGATTGGGTACGACTAAGAAAGAAAAGCATGATATTGGATCAAGAAATCAACAAATGGGAAACTGAGGTTGCACAAACATGCTGCGCCGAGAAACTAAGCACAATGTGACAAGGTATGGCCAGCCATACTACTGTATTAGAAGAAGTTGTGACCCTGCTACCATGGTTTCGACTGCACCTTAATAGACAAAGTAGCGCACTATACAAGGAAGAACGTGACGCACTAATGGATGCAAGGGTAATTGACGGGTGCCTGTGGAATGGGCTAGCAAGTAACTTGAAACCTCGCTCTGCTGGTGTGACCACCTGACTATTAGTAGGAAGCATAGTCTCAGTGCTCCAAGCAGTTGGAAGAGGGCATGGGACTATAAACGAGTCTGTATGGGAGATGCACGAGACGGAGGTTGCGCGTAGGGTTGGGACATCACAGGGGTCGCGGCCATGCATAAGGGGTTGTGTTGCTATGCGAGTAGGCTGGGAAGTGACCGTTGCCATCACTATTCATGACAATAGGTCCAAATTAAGGCAAAAAGGAGCAGGCGGTGGGTAATTAGAACACAAATTACGAATGATATTTGGGATGATCTTTCGCCAAGAAGGCAGTAATGATGCAGAAGTGGGGGGAAGTGTTAGATTCAAATTCAAAGGATGCTATAAAATCCCCAAGCCTAGCTCCAAGGCAACACTTGGTTGTTTGAGAATTGAGTAAGTACAGAGCATTGAGTGCTGTGTACTCTTACCATCCTCAACTGTAGACACAATATCGACTGCTAGAACAAGAGTGCGATTCACCGAAGTTACCGCGGAGCCCCGTATGACCCGTGAGGAGCCGGGAGAGGTGGTAGCTATGCCCGAAGTTCCAAAATCACCACGCATGCCATGGCCACAAAAAGATAAGGAAACGATGGGGCTAGTCCATGTATCCTCGAGACACCCACGGGTTGGCAAATTGTCAATGGCGGAGAAGGGAAAAGCCATCACCATTGAAAAAACATAGGAGGAGGAAGACTTGCAGACCCTAATCATCCAAATTGAGGTGCAAGATGATAAGGCAGAGGATGTCTCCCAAAATAATTCCGCAACAAAGTTACCTCCTTACACCCCCTTGTGGAAGGGGAAAACCAAGGTACCGAAGGACTTGGAGGCCATGAAGAGTGCACTCCAGACCTCGCTCCTCCCCGATTATATAAGGCTTGAAGGTCTACCATTGGGATGAGTACTGGCTATGGAATTCAAGGATTGGGACCTCACGGATAGCGAGAAGTTCCCACAGTTGGCTATGGAGAAGTTAATAAAGCAGAAATGGTTGTGCGGTGTGGAGAAGGCTGGGTTACTCCATCTACGTTGGATACCCTACTACCACCGCATGCCCATCACCATTTTTGTCATCACACAACTGTTGTGCTTGGTGCATGATGGGTATCTTTGGCTGGAGGAGCCAATCTCCATCATGGCTGATCTAATTCACTGAATTTCACAATTACCAGTCAAAGGAAATGACCCTGCGGCAATAGTTGGAAAAGGCAGCGACTTGGCCCTCGCAGAAGCTATGAAGGCCAAGTATAAGCTAGAAAAGAGAAAGCGAGGGTATGTAATAGCAAGTATTAAATACCAAGGGGTGCGTGTAGCCACCCAGCTATTGGTTGGCAAGCTAATGAGGAAATGTCGTGCCAACAAAGTACCAACGTCTGTGATTGCATTGGCGGAGAAGTGCGCAGAGGGGGTCCAGCTCAACTAGGCATAGTTCCTATGTGACGAATTTTTGATGAACTACAGGGAGGCCGAGGAGCAGGGTAAGACCTTCCACTATGTGTGGTTGCTTTTATCCCTCCTGTTTGTTGCAGGGGAGCTGTCGGAGGACAACCAGTTTGCCACTTTTGAGGGTGACCTACCTAAAGCTACAAGGTACACCTCGCTCTGGGCAATGAAAGACGTGATGAGCATTAGGGAGATAAAGGTGTTCTAGGTGTTCGTCGAGGCAAGCATATGAACATGGATCAACCATAGGCTACACTTGTCCCCTATAGTTCATAAAAGCTTGCAAAGCGCGCAAGAATTCAAGGCAGATATGCATAAGCTGTATATTTGGGCACGCAAGGATCCAACTTGAACATATGTAAAGCTTTTGTTCATTGCAACAGACGATGTGATCTTCGTAGTGATGGAGTCATGGCCCCAAGAGTGATGCACCTCGGACTTGGTAGAAATGGAGAAGATCGCAGTGCAACAACGAAAGAAGGACACCAAGCTATTCCTCACACAACTGGCTGAGAGGAAGCGTTAGGAACAAGAAGCAGCCACACGGCAGAAGGCAACCGAGGTAGCAGTAGTAGGGTAGACAATGGAAACCATAACTGCACCAACCAGAGAAGACGAGGGAGGCCAAGAGATGTCCTCAGAGCAGCAGACCGGGGAAGTGGACAGGGAGGAGGACCGTGCGGACCCCAGTACAACATTAACACAACTCAAGTAGGCCTGTGACCCTAAGAAAACAGCTCCTCGGAAGAAGGGAAAACCCACAAAGACGTCCAACGACCTGATCACGCTCACAAAAGGTGATCTATTGGATATCAGCAAAACACTTCGTGAGGTTGCCCAGAATACAATCCAAGGGTTATGGATGGAGCAGAACATTGTGTTGTGGGCGCTCAGTGCATAGATCCAAGGACTATAGGTACAATGGCCCTAAATAGGCACACTAGCCCCGTATGACACAGTAGGAACTACTGAAGCCGAACAAATGCTGCAAGACCGTATGGGTAACACCTTCATCTTGCTCGAAGGTGCGCTAGTAGCAGCGAGCAAGGATGACTGAGCTACGATGAGCAGCATGAAAGGAGTTGGATTGAACTTGACCACCTTACCTTGGGCATTTTGTACAGGCTGCAGGATGGGGTCATCGCAGAGCTCCGCACCCTGGAAGGCCAAGCGATACAGGTCCTGCATGAGCATGGACCAACTTAGCATCCAGAGGGATGAGTTGGTTGCACAAGCTACCATATTAGAGAAGGTCATGGAGGATGCATGTAAGAGCATTCCAGAGTTGGTCGTGCCAATAGAGCTACCAGCAGCAGAGCGGGTCCATAGATTGGTGGCAAGAGTCCATGAGGCCCGGGAGGAAACGAAAAGGTTTCAGTTGGAGTGAAACCTGCAAATGCCGACCTACGGTTGAATGTGTAGCCCTCCACATCCACCTAGAAGTTAGAGAGTAGCGTGTCCATGCTATCTAGATGGGATTGGAGTGAATTGGCCAGGTAAGACAGGAGTGCACTAAGCTATTGGAGCAAGCACTAACCATGCTTACGCACCTGCAGGAGGACACGAATATGCAACACCTAGAGACCCGAGTCACGCAAGCTGTAGCAGCGTACGACAATGTCTAGGGCATCGTGTAAATAGTTGACCTTACTCAACGACCAGCCAGGCTACAACAAGCAAGGGCACTGAAGGACCAATTAGACGTCGTGCACCAAAGCAAATCCCTGCTCACGGAACGCATCCAACCATGGCTCGATGAAGCATTCACAATCACCACTACCATTAAAGGGAAGCTGGCACAGATGCAAGCACTTTCTGTGGTTGGACAGGAAGGTGGCCCTATTCATGAAGGTTCAGAGCTACAAATGTAGTGGATATAGCAGATAGTCAAACAATGTGCTGTGGATACCCAAGCTGCATGCAACATCTTAGATGGACTTTGCGCCAAGATTTCCACACTAGCAGAGTGACTCGGGACGAGTCACGATGATTGTATTAGGGGGCTATTGGGAAGTAGATCCCCTCATAGTATGTTTTTGGGGCTTGAAGCCCGAATTTTTGTCAAGTGTAATGTAAAGACCCCGCGAAATGGGCGTGGAGCATGAGAGTCTAGGGTTTTCTGCCCTAAAATAATGTAATTTAATGTATGGTATGTTGTCCTACCCATGGTCCACGGACCATGGGATTGTATAAATAGAGCAAGGCTCTAAGCGTAAAGGGACACACGTGGGTTTTCGATGATGAATGAGATCTGAGTCTGTAAAGTCTGAGCCTTGGGTTGTAGTAGTAGTAAGAGGCTCTGTAGCTGAGTGCGTAGAGGTCCAGTAGAGTCTGCAGTTGTGTGCATGGATCCCTACAGCTGAGTGCACAGCGTAGAATTGGGATTGTACTTGGACAAAGATTTAATAAAAGATAAGTTGATTCGGAAATATCTTGTGTCCATGCTTCTATTATATTTATGCATCTCTTTACAATTTTATGATTGCGCGCACTGGTTATGAATTTTGAATGATTAATGAGAATATTGGGCCCACACAATTAAGTAAGGTCCATAATAATAGCACAGTAAGGATAAAGGATCTAGATAGCACTTCTTCATGCTCTTTACGGAGCTGCGCGGAAGCATTTACAAAAGTTGTGAAGGGCAGACGACTGTGGGGAGTAGCGTAAGTTTGCAGGTTTGGTTCGTGAACTTCCTAGACTTCATCAAGACATCCCTAGGGTGCAAAATCCCGGTTCCATCACCCTCCCATACTACCTCGGGTGAGACAACAGTTCGCGCATCGTGGACTGTTGCTGAAAGGGCCGGTAGTTTTGGGATTTGTTTGGAAAAATCACTTCTGAACCTGGGTCAAGCCCCAACAAGCCAACATTAGATTTTCAGAAAGAAGGTGCACAAGCACAACTCTCAATGAACTCACAAGAAGAGGGAAGAAAAGAGGCATCTGTCACGCAAGTAAAATTTCAAACAGAGATAAAAGATGAAAACTGGTTATGGCACTTAATATTTGGACATCTCAACTTTGGAGGTTTGAATTCGCTGCATAGGAAAAGCATGGGGAAGGGTTTAACATTGATAGAAAAACCAGAAAACATATGTGAAGGTTATATCTTGGGAAAGAAACATAGAGAGACATTTCTAGCAGGAAAGTCAGTAAGGGCAAAGGAGCCCTTAGAAATTTTCCTCTTAGACTTATGTGGACCCATGCAGAATTGGTGGCATCCACTATGTATTGAGCTTCATAGATGATTAGACAAGGAAGACGTGGGCCTATCTCCTAAAATAGAAAAGTGAAGAGTTTGAGCACTTTCGCCAATACAAGGCTCTTGTTGAGAAGAAAAGTGGACACTACATCAAATTCCTAAGGACTAATAGAGGTGGCGAATACATCTCAAATGACTTCCTTCGATTTTGTAGGGAGCATGGAATTCACAAGAAATTTACAACAACATATACACCACAGCAAAATGGTGTGATAGAAATGAAGAATAGGACCATTATGGAGATGGCAAGGAGTATGTTGAAAGCAAAGAATTTGTCAAATGAATTTTGAGCTGAAGCTATTGCTTGTGCAACATATATCTTGAAGAGATGTCCAACCAAAAGCGTCTAGAACATAGTTCTTGAAGAAGCTTGGAGTGGAAGAAAGCATAGTGTCACCCACATGAGAGATTTTAGATGTGTGGCTTATGCACATGTCTCAGATGAGTTGAGAAAGAAGTTGGACAAGAAGGGGGAGAAATGAAAATTTGTTGGATACAATGATGAATCCAAGGCATACAAACTCTACAATCCATTAACTAAGAAAGTCATAATCAACAGAGATGTGTAGTTTATAGAAGAGGAAGCATGGGATGGAAGTTTAGAAAAGATAGTCAATGTCAAAGCATGCACATCACATGAGGAAAAATAGGAATTAACAGCAGCACGTAATTCCTCAATTGTGACTCCCTCTACTCTTATTCAAGTGCAGCAAAGCAGGCAACAAGCAATTCCATCAACAAATCATAGGATAGTTTCAAGGAGCCAAGCAAGTGCTTCTCAAAGCACACCGCGAAGCACGACACTAAGTGACATGTCAAGCCCATCTTCAGCAAGCACAAGAGGACCAAAGTTCAGAAATTTAAATGAAATTTAAGAGCAAGATGAAGTTGATAGTGGCACAGGTCTGAATTCTTATTTGCAATATTTTGTCATGTAGATGACCCAATCCACTTTGAAAATGTAGTCAAAAAAGAAAAATGGGTTGTGGCAATGGAGGAAGAAATAGAAGCAATAGAAAGGAATGACACATGGGAGATTGTTAGCCTTTCGAAAGGAAAACATGTTATTGGAGTGAAGTTGGTGTATAAGACCAAAAGCAACATTGAGGGAAAGATTGAAAGGCACAAAGAAAGGCTAGTTGGATACAAGAAGCATCATGGAAGAGATTACACGGAGATGTTCATGCTAGTCGCACGGATGGAGACAGTGCGCACAGTTGTGGCGATTGTCGCACAGCACAAATGGAGTGTGTATCAAATGGATGTAAAATAAGCATTCTTGAATGGAGTTCTCAAAGAGGAAGTGTATGTCATGCAACCACTTGGTTATGAGATTGAAGGCCAAGAAGACAAAGTATATTGGTTGAGGAAAGCTCTTTATGAGGTGAAGCAAGCACTGCGTGCATGGTACAACAGGATAAATGCGTACTTATTGGACAATGGTTTCGACAAATGTGAAAATGAGTCTAATCTCTACATCAAAGAGAGCAAAGGTAAGATTCGCATTGTCATCTTATATGTATATGTTTTGATTTTTACAGGGAGTGATGATTTACTCATCGCTGATTCAAACAAGTCATGAAGAGTGAATTTGAAATGACTAACTTGGGATTGTTAAGATATTTTTTGGGCATAGAAATGAAGCAAACAATGGCATTTTTATCTCTCAAGCAAAGTATGTGGTAGAAATTTTGGAGAGGTTTAAAATGTAGAACAAAAAGTCTACACCGACTCCAATTGTCATAGGGTTGAAGCTGCACAAAGAAGATTCTAGTAACAATTTCAATCTGACATTATACAAAAGCATGATAGGCAGCTTGATGTATTTGACCACCACTAGGCTGGATATAATGTATGCAGTAAGTTTGGTGTCAAATTTTATGGAGACACCCAAGGAGACACATTGACAAGCAACAAAAAGGATTCTAAGGTATGTAAATGGGACAAAATAGTATGGCGTTTTGTACACAGCAACAAGTGATTTCAAGTTGGTTGGTTACAATGACAGTGATTGGGCAGGTAGTGTCGATGACAGAAATATCACGTTAGGATATGTTTTCCATTTAGGTTTCGGAGCCATTTCATGGGCCTCCAAGAAGCAGCCAATAGTGTCACTGTCAATAGCAGAAGTTGAATATGTCACAGCAACAACAACAGCATGTCAGACAATTTGGATGAGAACAATGCTGAGGGACCTTCGTCATGACCAAGAGGGAGCGGCAACTATTTTCTGTGACAACACCTCAGCAATTGCATTGTTAAAGAATTTTGTCTTCCACAAGAGGACCAAGAATATTGATGCTAAATATCACTTTATTAGAGAGTTGACTAACAATGATGAAATTGTGCTGCAGCTCTGCAGGTCACAGGAACAATTTGTTGATATTTTCACAAAGCCATTGGTAGGTGAAAGTTTTGTTTCTCTTAGAAACTGTTTGGGAATTGTTAAAGGCAGAAATTTTGATTAAGGGGGAGTGTTGGAAATAATAATCCCAACCACTGCAATAAATATACTGACAACGACCATACTTGTAAGACGTATTTTTGCAGGTTGCATCTTTGTTTGAAGATGGAAGGACTGAACCCAGCCGTGAACCATTCTGAAATGCAATAAGGAATTTAAAGCAGTCAATGTACTTTGGTAAATAGATATGGGCACACATTCATTCAGAGAATATTGCCCATACTGCAGAAACACCTGCGCGATTATGATTACACTCAACAACAACATCATATTAATTACTTTGCTTTGTCATGAATTAAATGTAAAATTGCATGTTGATTTATATATGAATGTAAAATTACTTTTGTAATAGGTTAGAGAGTAAGAGGTTATAGAAAAAGAGAGTGCAAGTCTCTGGGGAGAAAATGGTGGAGCCAATTTTGGTGGGCACATGAAAACAACAGTGACAATATTTTACTGTGTGTTATTTCGCATGAAATTTTAGTTTTTACGTGGTGAATGAGTCGCAACCTCATGTGAATGCATTTTCATGTTTTAGAAGTTAATACTAAGTTTTTAATGTGTTTCTCCAAACCTACTTTGTTATTTTTGTTGTGAGTGAATATTATTCATTATGTCTCTAAAATCATCTCCGTAGTGCGCGAAGCTAGCTACATGAAATCAGCTCCGTGGTGCGCGAATGTAGCTACGTGAAAGTAACTTCACGGTGCACAAAGCTAGCTGCCCGAAAGTAGCTTTGCGAAAGTCATAACTTTCTGCCCCTCTACGAAAATTAAATTTCCTAAATATTTCTAAAAAACAACGAGGAGATTGGCAATTTCTCCTACAACTCACAACAACTACAGATCTTATCCTCCTCACAATCTTTGACCCTCTGATCTCCACCAATTCTAATACCATATTAGAGATGGAGAAAAAAAAAATATTGATCATTTCATTTCCAAATGTTGCATTTTATATATGTATGAATGAGTAGCAGAATCAATAGTGATATCTTTTGACTCAATAGTGATATCTTTCAATTGAAATTTATTTATTAACGAATCCTGTTGACTATTGATTATGAATCATCTAGCGCCAACTAGAGAACAATGATCATCACCGTCGTGACTAATATTCTAACACTTTCCTCCATTTCATGTTGATATTTGTGCATCAAATCTATTTGTTATGCCTATATGTCCCTTATGAGACATATATACATAATCGGTTAGATAAGTACTAGATGTTGTCTAGATGTAATCACATGAGAGGTATTGTTGGTGAGAAACCTCCCCTTTTTGATGTCTTCCATCATTTTTGTAAATGTCTATAAAAGATAAATATTTTCTCATTGTTTTACTACTATGATAATGTTTTATTTAATACTATATTTAATTCATGATCTGTGTATTTGGATGTTTCTATGAATGTTTAATTTATTTTCATTAATTCTTTTAAATAATATGTCAGTTGCATGTGCATATCTATTGTGTGTTGTACACCTAACTATGATCTAGATATATTACAAAAAGAATTTAGTAACATGTGTTTGTTACATTACTGGTGTGAATATCTGTTATGTGTTGGGAAGTAATGGTAAATGGATAGAATACTTATATTAATGGATATACCTTAATATATTTCTAATGCATATTCATTAGAAGGTATTTGTCATATCTACAAATTCATTGACAAATGCACAATAAATATGTAGTACCCATCAAAATTAGGAAAGATCTTCTCATGGTGCAAGTATCCAATGGTCAATCTTATGTTAGAGTTGTTGCATGGTTTCAGTGGTGGTGAATTTGATAACAATATCTTTGTGGTAACGTGTAATAATAACGTTAGTGCTTTGAATCAAATTCATATTAATAGCAAAGATTTATCTTAAACTCCATGGTTATGATATATGAACTATGAATAATGGATCACGTTCACTAAACATAATTTCTATAATTACTATCATGGAGCTATGAGAGATCACTTGGTCTCACCGGTGCAATTTGTCTTCCCATCCATGGATGCATAGTATACACCTACATGTTGTGAATACGATCTCTTAATTATTTATTCTTGACCCATGGATCTAAGCAAGAGTGAGAAGCAGTTCACAACATTCTGTAAGTTTATGAATTCATTAGGTTGGTTATAACATAATTGCATATGACTAACGGAGGATATCTAGTAATTTGTTGATAATACGATGCATGCTTCGACGATTGGTGGTAAACAGAGGAGTTATAATGAAAGTTTAATAATTGAGTGATAATAATTATAACATTTTTTATAAAAGAAATGTCAAAAACGAATATATTAATATCAATGTGTATAAATTAGTATAAATCTATCTTAAGTATGGATCTACCAAGCGTTGAGAGAGACCAAATCTTTTGATATGCAAATCTCTTTTTAAAATAAAAAACTTGAAAAAAGTTTACACGTTGAGAGATTTAATCCCTTTTAATGCTTGATAAATATGTGCTCTCTCTCTCTCTCTCTCTCTCTCTCTCTCTCTCTCTCTCTTCTCTCTATCTATCTATCTATCTATCTATCTATCTATCTATCTACTATATATATATATATTATATATATATATATATATATATAAATATATATATATATATATAATATATATATATATATATATAATATATATATATATCTATATCTATATCTATATCTTATATCTATATCTATATCTATATCTATATATATATATATAATATATATATATATATATATATATATATATCTAAGATTTTTTTTTAAATTATTTTATCTCTGTAAAGTTGAATGTAAAATTATATTATTTAACAAAGACATTGAAATATTTTAACTCAAAGAGATAAAGTGAAATATTTTTACCACATCCCTTTCATACTAGATTGTAATATTAACAACGAACCAAGTGAGCATAATGAGAATGAGATTATTGACAATTTATCACCCTTTTAATTAAAGCTAACCAACTAGATGATATTGTTTTTTTATTTCTAGAGTATTTTTCCTTTTAAAAAATGGGCATGTGTCAACTCCATATTGAGCACAACTAAATGACACATCGCTCTGATATTGGGTTGTAAAATGTGCGTCTTGGAGCAAAGAGAATATTATTAGAAAATCATCCCACATTAATATTTATACAAACATCCTCAATATTTCTATGTAGATTCCTCAATATAAATTTAGATTAACTTTGAGATATTTGTAATTGTAGATAAAATAATCATTATTAAATTTGAAAAATAAAATTATTTTATTTTATTCGTAATATAATATAAATTAAGAAGAATTTGTTGCGTGTGGAGCCTGATTATTTTATGTATTCAAAGGTTTCAACTGGATGTATACCCTAAGAGGATTGTACACCCCTCCATGGAAGGGGGTGCGAGGGGGACTTGTCCCCCCAGCGATCCCTCGGCGGGGGTTCGGGGGCAGCGCCCACAAAGCTAAAAACAGATGTAAAATAGCCTTGTAAAAGTATAGTAATTTCTAGTCAATCTGGGACATTCATTAGGCGGATGATCTGACGGTAGAAGTTATGTTTAATTTAGGGTTTTTTGCCATAGAAGGCAACCCCTCACTATATATGAGGGAATTGTATTGCATCTATGTAGATTTGTATTCTGAGTGAGGAAGAGAGAGGAGATTGAGAGCGAAGAGGGAGTTACAGTAGATCTGTTGTAGCTTATATCTCTTCAATTTGCTGGATAATATAAAAAGAAGGATTGGCTATTTCTCTGTGGACATAGCCCAAGCTGGGTGAACCACGTATATCTATGTCTCTCTTATTTTATGCGTTTCTATGTTTATATTTCTGCAATATTTTATGTGTTCCATTTCTTTATAATATATAATTTTCTAACAACTAGTATCAGAGCCGAAGGTCTATTTGGCTGATAAACTCGCTGGAGATAAAGGTTCCTGGTTCAAGTGGGAGAAATGGCAGAAGATGGTAGGTTTAGGGTCGAAAAATTCAATGACCAAAACTACTAGTTGTGGAAGATGCAAATGGAAGATTATCTGTATCAGAGAGATCTGTACCTACCATTGAGCAAAAAGACAAATAAGCCGACAAGTATGACAAACACAGAATGGAATATTCTCGACAGAAAGGCACTTGGAACAATACAGTTGTGCCTAGCAGCATCCGTAGCATTTAATATTTCAAAGGAAACGACAATAGAGGGTTTAATGTCGACATTGGCCAAACTATATGAAAAACCCTCGACCTCAAATAAGGTATTTCTTATGAAGTGTTTATTTAATATGATGTCAAAAGATGGATTTGTTGTAGACCATTTAAATGATTTTAATATAGTTACAAGTCAGTTAAGTTCCGTAGGGGTAAATTTTGATGATGAAGTTAGGGCTTTGTTATTTCTGTGATCATTGCTAGAAAGTTGGAATGGTTTAGTTATGGCCATTAGTAACTCTGTCTCTGGATCTAGTATTTTAAAGTTTGATGATGTTGTCAGCGCAATCCTTAGTGAGGAAATGCGACAAAAAAGCTCCAGTGAGACATCAAGTAATGCCTTGATTGTTGAGACTAGGGGAAGAAAAATGGAAAGAGGAAAGAGCCCAGGATATCACAGTAAGTCAAGAAAAGGTAGATCCAAGTCTAGATCGGGGATAGTGTGCTAGAAATGTGGGAAGAAAGGACACCTGAAGAAATATTGCAAGTCTTGGAAGGGAAAAGAAGGAGACGCGCAGCAAGAAACTAATGATGAAGAAAATGTAACAGGTGATGTTGTTGCAAGATTATTTGATTCTTTAATTAGAAAATATTATTGATGCCCAAGTGGTAGATTCAGGGGCCTCATTCCATGCCACACCTGATAAGAACCATTTTCATGATTATGTTCAAGGACATTTTGGACAGGTTCGATTGGGTGATGATAAACCCTGTACAATCGTTGGAATGGGTACAGTTTTCATAAAATAGTAGAATGGAAATCAATGTCTACTGAAGGAGGTAAGGCATGTTCCAGATCTGAAGAAAATTTCGATTTCAACAAGGAAGTTGGGAGGTGAAGGTTGCGTAACTACTTTCATAGATAAAACCTGGAAGGTCATTAAAGGATCCTTGGTAATAGAAAAAGGAGAGAAGGTTGGTACATTGTATTTATGCAATGATATTTCTAATTCTTTTAATGCTTTAAACCCTATAGGAGAAGATATGGCATTGTGGCATCATAGGCTCGGGCACATAAGTGAGAAGGGGATGCAAATTCTTCACTCAAGAAATTTTTTGCCAGGTTTGAAGCATGTTGATTTAAAATTTTGTGAGAATTGTGTTTATGGAAAACGGAAGACAATTAGATTCCTTAGAGTTGGGAAGGAAAAGAAGAGCGAAAAATTAGAGCTTGTACATACAAATGTATGGGGACTTGCTCAGGTATCATCTCTTCGTGGCTCTCATTATTATGTTACTTTTATTGATGATGCAACCAGAAAAACCTGGATTTATTGCATTCGAAATAAATCTGATGTATTTGATACTTTCAAGAAATCGAAAGCTTTGGTTGAAAATGAGACAGGGAAAAGGTTGAAGTGTCTCAGATCAGACAATGGAGGTGAATATTGCAGCAAAGAGTTTGGTAGGTACTGTTCTGAGAATAGAATTCGCAGAGAGAGGACAATTCCAGGAACACCACAAGAAAATGGTGTGTCAGAAAGGATGAACAGGACAATCATGGAGCGTGCAAGGTGCATGACATTGCATGCAGAATTGCCTTTACAATTTTGGGCAGATGTTGTAGATACTATTGTTTATCTAATAAACAGAGGGCCTTCAAGTCCTTTGGATGGTGGTATTCCAGAGGAGGCATGGATAGGTAAAAAGGAAAACTACTATTTTTTAAATACTTTTGGTTGTGAAGCCTTTGTCCACATTAATAAAGAAAATACAACAAAGCTTGAAGCAAAATCAAAGAGATGTACCTTTATTGGATATGGTGTTAATGATTTTGGTTATCACTTTTATGAGTATGAAAAACACAAAATCATTAGGAGTAGAGATGTCATATTCAATGAAAAGGTTTTGTATAAGGATCAGCTGCAAGAAAAGAATTAGGAGAAAGAAAACATAAAATACACAGTGTTTGACGATATCACAAAAAAAGTGATGGTTCCTAAAAATCATAATGATCAACGGTGAGAACAACAACCACAACAGCAACAAGCACCTCAAACACCTGAAAGTGGTGTTAGAAGATCTACCAGGATAAGTATACCCCCTGAACAATACTCTCCTTCATTATATTATGTATTGTTGATTGATTTTGGTGAAGCAGAATGTTATGAAGAAGCAGAGCAGGTAGAAACCAGGAAGAAGTGGGAGCAATCCATGAAAGAAGAGATGGACTCCTTAGCACATAATCAGACTTGGGACTTAGTGAGGCTGCCTATAGGTAAAACAACATTGCAGAATAAATGGGTTTACAAGTTGAAGGAAGAAGATGGAGGTAGAAAAAGGTACAAAGCTAAACTTGTGGTGAAGGGGTTTGCATAGAATAAAGGTATTTATTTTGATGAAATATTTTCTCCTGTTATTAAAATGACTTCAATCAGAACTATTTTAAGTCTAGTAGCAGTTGAATATTTGCATCTTGAGCAGTTAGATGTAAAGACAACCTTTCTCCATGGGGATTTGGAGGAAGAGATATATATGCATTAGCCACAAGGATATGAGGTAAAAGGGAAGGAGAAACTAGTGTGCAAGTTGAAGAATAGCTTGTATGCCTTAAAACAGGCTCCAAGGCAGTGGTATCTAAAATTTGACAGGTTTATGTCTAAACAAGGTTATAATAGATGCCACTCTGATCATTTTGTTTATCTCAAAAGGCAAAATGATGGCAGCTATATTATATTGTTATTGTATGTAGATGACATGCTTGTTGCAAGTTCTAGCATGCAGGAAATAAATGTGCTCAAAAGCAAATTGGCAAACTCATTTGCAATGAAGGATTTGGGTGGTGCAAAACAAATCCTTGGTATGAGAATAAATAGATACAGGAAGAATCGCAAATTAACATTGTCTCAAAGTGAGTACGTAGGAAAGCTATTGAAAAGTTTTAATATACAGAATGCAAAACCAGTTAGTATACCTTTGGCTAGCCATTTCAAATTAAGCAAGGATATGTGCCCAAAGACCCAAGAAGACATGGATTATATGTCTAAAGTTCCATATGCATCAACAATTGGAAGCTTAATGTATGCAATGGTCTACACAAGGCCTGATATTGCACATATAGTGGGAGTTATAAGTAGGTACATGAAAAATCCAAGAAAATAACATTGGATGGCAGTGAAGTGGATTCTCAGGTATTTGAGAGGTACCACGAATTAAGCATTATGCTTTGGTGGTTCAAACATTTCTCTATAGGGATGTGTTGATGCAGATATGGTGGGTGATAGAGATAACATGAGGAGTACAACAGGATATGTGTTTACTGTAGGTGGAACAACTATCAGTTGGGTCTCGAAACTGTAAAGTGTTGTTGCACTCTCAACAACAGAACCAAAGTATGCTGCTGCTACATAGGCTAGTAAAGAAATGATTTGGTTACAAAGGTTTCTAGATGAATTCGGTAAGAAGCAGGAGTTGGGTAGGTTATACGGTGACAGCCAGAGTGCCATACATCTTGCAAAGAACTCTGCATTTCATTCCAAGACTAAACATATACAGCTCAGGTACCATTTCATACAGTTAGCATTAGAAGATGGATAGTTGAAGCTGGAAAAGATACACACTAGCCAGAATCCTGCAGATATGCTAACAAAAGTTGTAACCATGGAGAAACTGAGAATCTGCTAAGTTTCAATTGGTCTTCAAGTATGATGAAGAAGATGAGAAACAACTAGGTCCAAAGTGGAGTCATTGTCTAGCAAATGAAGCAGTAGTGGAGTTGCTATAATTAGTCTCCAAGTGGAAGATTGTTGGGTGTGCAGCCTGATTATCTTCTGCATTCAAAGGTCTCAGCCAGATGTATACCCCAGGAAGATTGTACACCCCTCCATGCGGGTGGGACTTGTCCCCCCCATGGGGGTCCGGGGGGGACTAATTCCCCCCCGGCTGGGGGTCCAGGGACTAGAGGTCCCCCGGCAAGGGTTCGGGGACAGCGCCCCCGAAGCTAAAAACAGATGTAAAATTGTCTTGTAAAATTATAGTAATTTCTAGTCAATCTGGGTCGTTCATTAGGAGGATGATCTGATGGTAGAAGTTATGTTTAATTTCGTGTTTTTTTCCCTAGAAGGAAACCCCTCATTATATATGAGGGAATTGTATTGTGTCTATGTAGATCTGTATTCTGAGTGAGGAAGAGAGAGGAGATTGAGAGCGAAAAGGGAGTTACAGCAGATCTATTGTAGGTTGTATCTATTCAGTTTGCTGGGTAATATAAAAAGATGGACTGGATCTTTCTCCGTGGTCGTAGCCCAAACTGGGTGAACCATGTATATCCGTGTCTCTCTTGTTTTATGCATTTTCTATGTTTATATTTCTGCAATATTTTATGTGTTCCATTGCTCTGTAATATATAATTTTCTAACAGAAGTATCATTTTGTAAATAACTTAGAATTGATTTTTGTCACAAGTTAAATTGGAACTACAATTTTATTTAAAAAATTAATGAAAGTTGAGAAGCTTATCATGGTTGAATGGCTTTAGGAAAAAGGAGAAGGTCCTCCTCAATACTCTTTTCATATGGTTGTGAAGTTTTAGGACCATATTTTCTAGGGAGATTTGAAGGGAAATTGATTAAATCCAAAACAATTTATAATAATAACTTAAAATTAAAAGTAATTACTATACACCTTATCTTAGCTTCTTATTTTGAATTTGAGCTTCCACTCATTGAGAATAATGTGATGACGAGGGATCTAAAATACAAGAACAAGTTTAGAATGATGAATAATGAGATGCTTCCTATAATTGTTTCAAACATAAATAAAAGTCACTTGAGTATAAAAGGAGGTTGGATTGGAGATATATATTCTTGGTTAAAACATTTGGAGATGGTGGAGGATGAAACCTTCAAAATCTATCGATATTGTGAAAAATACCATCATAACTATGTTTAGAAAGAAAATTTAAGGCTGTTCAAAGTCTTAGAATAAGAGAAAGTCAAATGATTACAAAGAAACGACTAACCTCAAGCTAGAAAATCAAAACCTTATTTCCATTGTTGCAATATTAAGAAATAAAATAAATATTGCAAAGTTTCCTTGGATAATGTACATATGGTTATATAGATGAGATCCATCCATTATCCCTAAACTTCATAATGAGATCCACATTCATCTCGGATGTCAATGACTCCCTAAAGAGGGATTATCTCATGGTTTCTAGGAATTGTTCATGGTGATTGATATAGATAACATACAATAGGGCTTAAGGCTATTATTTTCACCATTGACCATGTTTGTATCATGAAACACATTTCTAGTTCACAATTCCTACTCATGGTGTTTGTATGCCAAATAAAAACTTGTATCGTGTTCTCCATGTGTAATCTCAAAATAGTTCCAAATATCTAACACATTAAATTATTTTTGAAACCAACTAAAACATTAAAATACATGAGCATTTTGAACTAGCCCATACAACCCTTTGAGAAAATTCAATGTTTATCCATATGTATATCTCTCTCCTTCAAGTGATTGTGAAACATTTGAAATCATTGTTGTACATAACGTAATATCTTAATTTTCTTATATCCTTTAATTCTTTATCATGCCATACATTCTCCCTAAATTTAGATGTAAATATTTTTAATTTATCACTATATATAGAATGATTTCTTGTATTCCCAATTATTCAAACAAGACTTGTCATCCTTATGTCCGTACCTAAGTCATTGATGATTTTGGTTGAAGTTTGAAGTAATTTTGAGGAGCCTCTTGTTGTCAAGGTTATTTGTATTGTTATTATTCATTAAGAACCTAATATTAGTTGTGTTATTATTGGGGCGAAGGATTGCTTCAATGAGGAGGATACTATATGGCATATTTCCTTAATTTTGATATTGTAAGTTATAAATTTATTTTGGATTTACGCATTTATCATTTTCTCAATGTTATAGTTTAAATTGAGCTTACGAAGAATATTTAGGATGAGATATTATTAAGAAGGAATTTTTCCCAAGCTATTATTCTTAGATACAAATGTATCATAAGTGGTCCTTTTGAGTTTAATTACCAAAACTTTCGTTTTATTAGTGTTCACAATAATACCCATACTAGAGCATAAGTCATTAAGGATTCTTATTTACTCAACAAGGTCCTAGGGAATTTTCGTCTTAAGAACAATATCATTGGCATAAAAATGAAGGATGATCAAACTATATTTTTTTTGGAAAAAAATAATACGAGACAAATAATGATAAAAATCACACATACCAAAAATAAAAATAAACTATGCACACCATGATTTAACATAGAAAACCCCAATTGGGGAAGAATCAACCAACAATAGATCTAATATTATTTTATTTCTTAAAAAAAGCATGCCTCGAATTAAATGTAGCCAAGTCGTGGCTTAAAAGTAGCCAAGCTAGCTAACATATTGGTCTTCCCAATTGAGCCCTTGACTCAAATCAAACACATTTCAATGGAGAATCCCCAATCCTTTTAAAGGATTCATCACATGTAATCCATGAGGTCTAATACCATGAGCCACCAAAACCATGTGCCCAAAACCAACACTATAAAACTAAGAATGTTGACTCTTTGATCGAGTTAAGTTTACCCTAAAATTCCCCCTTTTAAAATTAAAAATGGAAATATGCATGCTCCCCTCCCCTGTCATCTAGGTTTACTCCAAGACCTTACTCACAGTCGTATGCATGCCTAATCTGATCTTACAGTTGTATATCCATATACATGTAATTTACAAATTTGATTTCCAAAGTAATTTTCTTTTCTTTTGTTATTGTTGTCTCACACTTATGTCACCATTCTCTCATGCCCACACACCTGCTCACACTAGGTGCTCTCCTCAAAAAATCTCTTTTATGTGGTTGCATATCACCTTAGTGGACTATTATTTCCTCTCAGGTAATTTTCATATATGCAGGTCTAATCTGAATGAAGCTTCGCTAAGTTAGTTTCTACCTCAACATAAAATGTGTTGATATTCACAATCATCAAATCCTTCTAAAGGTTATTATCCCTTAGCTCTGATACTCCTTGTTAAAAAATAAAACATTAGAGGACAAAGTTAGCTTAAAAATAAAAAGGAGTAAATATAAACCACAATACACTAGTTTTACATGCAAAACCATGCAATGAAAAAATGAACCAACAATTATGGCTTAAAATTGATCATGCCTTGACCTAAAAGTAACTAAGTTGTCCAATATCTTGCCCTCACTGAGCCTTCTCCTCAACTCAGGCACATTACAGTGGAAAATCCCCAAGCCTTTTAATTGCGTCATCACATGTAATCAGTGGGCTCTAAGACCATAATCCACTAAAACAATGTGCCAAGACCACCACTATGGACTTAATAACTTTAACTCTTTCATGGATTTGTTTACCCTAACAATACTAATAAGATTCACATTGACACAAAATGTACAAAGAAGCCATTGCCTAGCTGCTACTTAAGCTAAGTACTTCTTAAGGTAAAGCCCATTTCGGGGCTCTACCAGGTTGCTCCTAGAGATGTTTATAAGTATAGTCATCAAGCCGATCAATATATTACCTTCGACCAAAAACTGCGTTGGAGCCAAATGAACCGTACAAACATCGCTAGTAGACAAATTGGGGGACCTAAACTCAACTTCATGCAAAGGAGGAAATAAATATGAATGATGATGTAAATCTCCCAATGGTTGATCTATAGCCGTCATTGCTTCGAATATTGCTTCGTCGGATGGAAAAGCAATATCTGAGCAATCCAAAGTAGAAGTGGAATCAAGGGTCCGAGAACGAGCCACTTCACCATCTAACTCTTTTTTCGAATAAGGAGCGAGACAGCCGTCTGTAGAGTTATTGATAAATTCATATCCAAGATTTGCTATAGACATACGAGATACCACCCACTTTCCCTTCATTTGACATGGTCACAGAATAAGGTAAGGTCCCAGGATCTGAAAAGTAGTGAGTTTGAACAAACTCTTTCCGTACATGCTCCTTGGAGGATGAAATAGTATATATTCTAGCAATAGGAGAGGGAAAATCAAATGTACCCATCAATGAAGAATACATCCCAACTCCCAGATTCTCAATAGGCAGATGAGGGTTATCCACTAAGGGAACAGTAGAGTCCGAAGTTGCTCGAGGATCGACTGGAGAATAATCCAATGGATCAACCTTAACAATTTTCCCCTCATGATGGAAGCAAAGGACGTGAAACAGAGTCGAAACTATGGCATCCATTTCATAAATCCAGTTTCACCATAAAATGAGATTGTAGTATAGGTTAGCATCGATGACTTCGACTTCGATATTAACGATCTTTTCCCCAACACATATAGGAAAGGCCAGGATAATCTTGTGCAGCCTATGAGAATGCCCATCAAATGTTGTCAGGAGGGTAGGTGAAGGAATAGCCAAAGGGGATCCAATTGCCTTCCAACATGACATAGACATGACACACGTGGAAGCTCCCTCATTTATAACTGTCTGAAAAATAATTTTTTTTTTTTTTTCTGGTAATTAGACTTTACATGGAAAGCCATATGATGAGGAAGACTCTTTTTGAGATTACGCATATCAAAATTGAGAGCTAAAGAATCATTTGGATCTACTGCCCCCATTGCCGAAAGCAAGGCACTTCTTTCAGCAAGACATGACTGGAGAACCTCTAAAGCAGACATAGTGCATGGACTCTAAGCGAGATCCTCTTCAATGGAGTAATTCTGGGTGGCCCTAGCATTAGGATCGATAGTCGCACATTTAGCGGAACCTTTCGGTATCCGAGGTATAGTCCCAACAGAGGGTCGCTCAATATGAAGGTTGGTAGTTCCAAGAGTAGATTTGTCCTTGGATGTTTCAGTTTCACTGTAATCATGTGACCAAGTGGCCACATGGACGTTAGAATCCATCATAAAAACATTTGCTAATTTATCCCCTTCCTGGTTGCCCCCTGCAGAGGTACCATGATTTGAATTTGTGCCAGCAAGCATCTGTTTCCCTTGGGGAAAAGGGTTGATTAACACAACTTGAGAGCTAGAAGTCCCTTTCTGCCCTAACAAGCACTTAGCATCTTGAATTTTTGGGTAGAGATGAGTTAAATGGTCTCCATTGCATAACTTGCATGGAAACTTGCATAGAAAATTTTAGGGGTGAATATTCGCCCTTTGGCGAAATTAAGGGGTTTTAAATTTTTAGTGGGCGAATATTTTGTATCATAGTACATTTTTACAAATCACTGCAAATAACCCACCTTATTTTAAGGGAGAGGGTAAAAAAGGTAAATTTAGCCCTTGAATTAGGAGTTACAACCTTCCATTCACCCATTTTCAAGAATAGGTTTTATTTAAGTGAATCCTATGGGCCAAATACCATACTTATAAAAGAGGTTTGGTGAATTAATAAAAATATAAATAAATGAGAGGTATGGTAAATAAATAAAACATTTTTTATTTTTTCTATGGTAAATAAATAAAACATCATTTTATACTTACTCAAAAGTTATGGTAAATCAATAAAAATATAAAAAAACTAGACGTATGGTAAATAAATAAAACCTCTTTTTATATTTAGTCCATAACCCTCGTTCTATTTATGTAGGCTCAGAAAGAGGTTTTATTAAGTTAATCCTATGGGCCAAATACCATATTTGTAAAAGAGGTATGGTAAATTAATAAAAATACAAATAAATGAGAGGTATAGTAAACAAATAAAACATTTTTTTATATTTACTCCATAAGTCACCTTATATTTACGAACACTAAAAAAATGCGTTATATTTAGGTGAAACCTATGGGCAAAATACTATGGGACAAATACCATGGACTAGATTGTTATTAATACCATGCAAAAAAACATTATTAACCCTAATATTAGTATTAATAAAAATAAAAATGGCACATGGTATTCACCCATTGTATTCACCAAAATGGCACATGGTATTGACCCATGGTATTCACCTAGAATGTAGCCTATTTAAATGGGGGAATTAAACTAACATAGATCCATATTTACTCTGGATCTACTAACCCCGAGAGGTATCAAATATTGTGATATGTAAACTAGCATAGAGTGAAAAAATATTTGATCCGATCAAGAGTAAAAATGGATGTTGTAATTTAATGTATGTTAAACATTTTAGCTTGGTTAAAATAAAAATAAAATAAAAATCAACTATTAATTTTAATAAAATTTTTATAAATTACTAATTGTAATTTTTAAGCTCCAGGTTTATGATAACCCATGGTATTGACCCATGGTAATACCAAGATCTTACAAGATTTTATAATTGAGTAAAATATTCGCCATGCCTGGTGAGAGACTCACCAAAAAATTATATATACATATTATATTTTTGCTAAAATCACCTTCCATTTTTCCTATATACCATGGAGATTTGCCCATTTATTATACATATAAATTTAGGAGGGGTTCTTAAAATTTTCCCTGGAAACTTGACTTTCTTTCTAGATTCATTTCCACCCCCACTAGCAATATTGCTAGGTTCATTTGTGTCAGCCTTCCCTTCTTGACTCTTTTTATTACCTCGTCCTTTCTTCTTCCCATTGGAATTTTGATTTCCCTTGGGGTTAGAAGATTGGACGGTGTTAACGGAAGAGGGTTGAGAAGGCAAAGGGTTAGACGATGTGACCTGATTGGTAGGAGTAGTTTGTAAAGATAACTCCTGCAATTGGCTCAACAGTTTCGCTGCATTGGTGTCTATGGATCCAACAATACCATCCGCATGGGGACCTGGCTTCGACTTGGCTATATCAACCTTAGTCCCAAGAGCATTAGGCAAGATTTTTTGTAGAATCCTAGACTGAGAGTAAATCAATTCTAACTATTGGGCCCTAAAAATAGTTTTCTCTTCAGAATAGACTCTGGACAAAGAGACATCCTTAGAGATCTCAGGTTGTAAGGATTTCAAAAACCATTCGAGACAGTATTCAGGAGGAATTTCAGCTTTAATGAGCCTCTTTCTTCATCTCCATTCCCGAATATGATCAGAAATATTAGTTGTCATATCCTAACAGAAATTGGCTAGAAGTTCATTTCTGGCATCATAATAGACGAGAAATTGGAATTCATTTAGGAAAATTTTAGTCAAATCGGTAAACAATGTAAAGCTGCCCATGGCAACTCTATATACCACTTGGCCACATTGCTAGTTAAGGTGCATTGGAAAATTCTCAACCTAAATGAGTCATCAATGAGGGAGTTTGATGAGCAGCACAAATGGAATGTGGCTATGTGATCGCCTGGGTCTTCACCACCCTTCCCCTTGAACTTTGGGATGTCCGAAGGGTGTTTGGTTGGGACCAAAGGCCAGGCCAGATTGTATTTGATTGTATCATTTGTCAATTCCGTGAGATCTGGAAAATTCAATGTTGCCAGAAAAGGAAGCCTAGGAGGACCTTGGGGATTCCACCCAGACTGGGCGGAGTTCCCAAAGTTCTGGAAAGATTGGCCAAGATTTTGGAAGGCACCAAGCTGCCCAAAGTAACTAGCAGAAGCAGCTGAACCAAAAGGCAAACCTTGTGATCCAACAAAACTTGGAGTATGACCAACTCCGACCAAAAAAAATTCATAACCAGTGAAGCTCCCTCCTAAAGCATTATAAGGAGTCGATAACACTTGGTAAGGGTTCCAAGCAGAAGCTAAGGGAGGAATACTTCAAAATGAAGTAATTGTGGAGTACGGCCTATTCCCTTGCTGGCCAAAAAACAGATTCCAAGTTTCTATGCCACTAAATGCAGGATTAATCTAACCTTGAAAGGGATTACTACCTTGACCTGTAGAGGAGAAAGGCATAGATCCTATCGTCGGGTTGGAATGGGGTATGTGACCACTTCCAAAAGGAAAACCCTGAACTGAAGCCGATCCACCCATCATGGATGTGGAGGCACTAAACAGAACTGATGGAATACCCTCTGAATGGGTGCCAAATGGGAAAAACCTAGAACTAGATGCATTGGCTTGGGAATTTTCACGCGTAGAAGGAATGGAGGTAGACTCAATTAAGGATGTGCTACCAAAAGACCCAAATAAAGATGCAAAGGGGATGGAAATAGTTCCTCCCCCTTGTACTGATGTTGGAGTCTGCATGGTTCTAGCACACGTAGTAGAAGCCATGCTTCCAGTGGTGGTCATCAAAGGTAATATGACCTAGACTTGACGGTCTATGCGTCGGATTCCCAATATATTGTAATACGTCTGGATGATTAGAAGGTAGAGGAGAATTTGGAGCTGCTAACGACTCTCAAAATTTTTCCACCTCAAGGTTATCTTCCGATTGAAAGAGAACTCGAGAAAGAACTAGAGTGTTCCTCTCTAGTTCTACGGAAGTACCAGGCCTATCCTAAACATTTATCCCCCCGGGGGGAGGATCAATCCCCGATGTTTCAGCTGTCATGGGATGAAACCCATTGGCAATATTAACTTTGTGCCTTCTAGGAGAAGGCTCTAAACTTGGTTGTCAAAGACCACGAAGTCTTTGAGACTGTCTAGGTGATCAGTCAACCACTTTGAATTCTTTATTAAGATCTAAATAAAGACTCAAGAAAAAATGAAAGCTAGGCCAACTAAGAGCATAGAGCACACAATAAAAGTCCCTAAAATATGTCAGCCAGTCAAACAACTTTCAAGTATTTCCACTTCGGCTGATGAGGACTAGACACCAAAATACAAGAAAATGAATTAAGTGGCCTGTTGAAGATAGCCTGGGATAATTACAGCCCGGTCCTACTAGCGAAGGTAATAGATGAAGTTATGCTGACCTCCTAACAACAACCTATGCCGGTGCAAGCCCCCAAGCTTCGCAAGGGTGCCTTCCAGAAGTACTATTGAGAGTGATACAACGTCAACCTCAGGTGCCATGGGATTACCCTCCGTAGTCACCTATGTAGATCACTAGGAGAAGCAACTAAGGTTACCAACTCATGTCAGAAGCCAGGCGAAATAGTCTTGAGGTAAGATCTGACAAGTAGGAGAGGGGGTATCTCTCTTCCTTATCTTCAAAAATCCTCGTGCTTAACTCCCAGATTTGGAGCTTTCCTAGTCTCCCTAACACTATTGGATTTGCACTCGTTATTCGGACTTCTATGTTTGACAGTTTAAAGTGGCCTTACAGAGTTTTCTCTCCACACACCTAATCCAAAGCCCTAAAACATCCTAAAACTTTTTTGTTTGTCTAAATTGACAATATAAAAAAGTTCTACTATATTTTAATTAGCGCTTGTTTTTAAATGGGCTATTCTTAAGTCAAGGGATAAACGGAAATGAAACTTTTGGTGTTTTTCGATGCAAAAGAAATTAATAAAAACCAATCTATATGCAAATGCAATCGTCTCATTCTTCAATGAAAGAAATTTCTACTAGGTTTTAAGAAACTTATAAGAAAGCAATAAATTTCTCTTTTCTTTTCTTTTAACAAGCTTCACACTCACAAAAACTAACAAAAAACTATGTATGCCCTAAAAGATACACAAACTATCCTAATGCAATGAGTATATGCTGATGCAAAAAACTTAAGGCTACTCTAAAGCAAAGAATGAAAGTAGCATGTTTATCGCTTCTTAAATAGCCACTTCAGATGTTTAGATATAATATAAGTTGCTAATGCTCATTTTCGTCCAAACACTAAAAGCAAATCTCAAGACAAACAAAATGCACTTTCACTCGCAAAAAGAAACCAAATCAAAACAAGGCAAAAGAAAGAAAAAACCAAGTTTTCAAGAAGTTTCCTTCAAAAGAAAAAACAATAAACAACTTTTCAAAAGTGCTCTCAATACTATTGAAAACTTTGAGACCGAAAAATAGGCAACAAAACACTTTGCAAGTTATCAACTCGAAATGGGCGAAAACTCAAAAAAATAGGTGTTTCAAGATGCTCTTAATGACCAAAAAGTAGCAAAAATAGCTTGGTAACAATGATCAAAATATAAAGAAAGACAACTTTCAAAATCGTCACTCAACAGCTTTCAAAAAGAAAGAAAAGCAAATGGCCACAAGATGCAGTTTTGACACAAAGTAAGAAGATCACAAAGATAAAGTTTGTCACAAAGATTGAAACCAATATTTCTGCCCTTGAAGACCAAAACAACCAAGATTCTCAAAGAGAAATCTCATGTTTTCAAACACAAATGATGACACTTGCAACAAAACAAAACAAGACCACAATTTTAAACAACCAGAGAAAATTCGAAACCGGAAACTTGCTGTAAAAACACAGACTGACAACAAACTTGACTGCTCAGGAAATACTTAGACCAACAAACAAATTTTCTGAAAAAAAAAATTTTGCAAAAATATTTGAAAAGTAGGGTATACACTACTGTGTCAATGCACAACTGTGTGTGTATGTGATTCAGCCCAAAGAAACCTACGTATACATGGGTTCATATGGGGAAACTTGTGTGCATATGCTTCTGTAACCTGACAAAACTGCGTATATAACAATTCACAAGAAAAAGCAAAAAAGGGGTCTAAAGAAACTGCTCAGACTTAAAGTCTGAGTTCCTATAGGAATAGACAACTTAGTTACAGTAAGCAAATCAAAGGCTGAGCCCTAATTGGCTTAAATTAGCCCAAACTAGGAACAACAATATTGTTGTCCCCAGTGGAGTTGTCAGTTCTGTTGAGGGACAATGTCCCCTAGGGTTTTGGGTCAACACCCTAGCAGAGCGAGGGTTGTCTACAATAAAAAACAAGCATTCCACACAGCCATGATACTTAAATAAGCAAACTATGTGAAGAGAGGTGCACTTGGGGGTCCTTTGCTCGGGTAGATCCAACGTGGGTCCAAACCCTCTTGTACTTCCTTTCGATCCTTAGACTTGCAAAACAACCAATTCACAGAAGCATAGCAATATATGGACCAAGTATCATATAGAAATCAACTTCATAACATATTGAAAGGTAGTTAGCTATACAATTGAAACAATTATTCATACGTAAACTATAATATTAACATCATATGCATGAAGAAGATTGATTTCGGGAACAAGACAAATGTTTCTTTATTGTAGATAACTAAAATATAGTAAGGAATGATATCACCTAAATCTTCCTCTCGTTGGCTCCAAGTGGAACCGTCCTCCAGATCCGTCCAATCCCATGTCTTCAAAAGGCTCCTTCCATGACTCATACAAAGATATCTCAACTAGTGAAATAACATCAAAGCTCAAGGAAACAAAGGTTTTATGTAATGGAGGGAGTGCTGGAAGCACAAGGATCTTCAGACTTGGTCAAGGATAATCTCAGTAGAGTAATTTTCTCTCTATTCTCTCCTCCCTTAGGCCTTCCCATTGAAGCTTTTTTATACTTCTCCCAAAGTAGATTTTTATTTGGGAATTCGTTGGGAACAGTTGGGCCATAGGCACTAATAGGTAATCAACAAGTAAAACCCATGATCTCTGCCCGAAATTAAGGAGATCTAATTTTTTAAGTGTTTTAAGACATATATGCGGATTGGGTATACACAGACCCGCATACACACGCGTTTAGCTCAGGGCAATGTCACATATAGGGAGTAAAACATTGTTTCTTAATTATTTGGACCAGGTCTGGAAGGAGGGGTTGCCCTAGGCCATAAATCCAACATCACAAACATCAAAAGTGAGATTTGGAGCTATAACAATGGACTTAATAACTTTAACTCTTTCATGGATTTGTTTACCCTAATAATACTAATAAAATTCACATTGAAACAACCTATATCTTTAAAACATTGAAAACACTTCAATAAATTCTAGCTTTTAATACAATATAATGATTTTATATAGATTATGGGTTTATTATTAAACTCTCCTATAATTTATTTAATTAATATTTTAATATTTTCATTTCTTCTTATTAATTTTTTTTATATTTTAAATATTGAGATAAGTAGCTATGTCCTTTTTTCTTTTTAATTTAATTAAAAAATTTCATGTCAATAAGTGTTGTTTTTCTTGTTACAAGTTTTACTAAATGTATATATTCTTAATTCATATATTAATTCTTTTTATAATTAATAATATAATAATAATTAAAAAATATTATAATTATACGAATGTGTATATTTTGACTTCTAGAATTTTAATTTAATTATAACTAGTAATGTCGATAGGCATGTCCATTTTGGAATAGGGCTTCGATAATTTGTTTTTTACAAGAAAGCCAAAATTCATTATATTATCAGAAATTTACATAAAATAAATGCATGGGGAAACATGAGCAAACAATGTCCTGGATGAGTTTGTTTTGTCTACAAAAAACTTTCTTGTCCTAAATTAAAATTCAAAGAGACCATCTTCCCTTGGGTGGCAAACCAACTGGTCTCTCTGATATTTCTCAGAATAGTTTTAGACAACATGCAACCATAACAAAAGTAGATGTAACAGAAACTGGGTGGACATGGACAACGAAAACTACAAGAAAAATATAAAAGCAATAGAGAAGTAATAGAGGCTAAGTAATCCTTTCCTTTAAATGGTTAAACAGCCTAGCCATGTTGGGCCTAGTTGTGTTAAGCCTGCTCATGTTGGGTCTAGTCATGTTGGGCCTAGTCACACCATGACTGGTCCTATTGAGTGAGATATTGGAAGGGATCACCATAGCCTTATGTTAACCATGGAGGGAATTTCCACTCAGCAAACATTGCCCCTGTACTCGTGTTGGCCTCCTTCTGAGAGGTTTCACCCTTAGTACATCAACTATCTTATTGGCCAAATTTTCTTCGTGCATGTCATGGCCAGAAGAGGCAAGACTTCCTCATATTTTTTGCTTCTTGTTATAACTCCCTAAGTGTTTAGGGTTAGGAGCCTTGGTTCCTATATGGATGAAGTCTACAATGTCTGAGCCTTCTAGGGAATTGAAGGAAGTTGGAGGAGGGCGGGAGGAGGGAATGGGATCTCCATATCTATGGATAGGTTTCTCACAGTTGATCGAGTATGGACAAGATATGAACCAATATCTGCAATTATCCTTTCCACCACCTTCCAAACTTCTTCCTAATCCCTGAGATGGTGGCCAAGTAGGTTTTTGACAACCCAAATTCCATTTCTTATGTTCCTACACTATTGTTCTTCCATGGCAATGGCTAAGCGGTGGATATGTAAAGAAAAATCTTTATCAAATTGCTACTCTTCGTGATCCGAACTTAAACAAGAATGAAACGACTTAAATATATAATCATAAATATAGAGATGCAACAAAAAAACACTTCATTTCATTAATAGAAAAATAGTGAAGTATGCTTACAAACAGAATGGAAATAAGATAGCTCATGCGATGGTAACTTATCTCTGAGAAGAGATGTGGTGTCTACATGCCTCTAAATTGTGTTACAATGAGGCCCAAAAGCCTCTTTATTATTGGGAAAAAATGGAAAAGACTAACCCTAGCAGATGAAGAGCTAAAATTGTAGGGCTCGTTTGGGTAAATTGGTATATCAACTTCCCGGGGTCGTAACTTTGGCTTACCACCTCTGTTTGGCTATCATAATACCTCGTTTCGAAGATCTCAAAGAGAAAGTAGAAACCAAATTAAATAGTTGATTTGGGAAGTTTCTAGTCTCTCCATTTTCCCTAAAATTGTCATTTAAGGCCTTAAAATGGATCCGGAAGTTCAAGACCGAAGAAAGGACCAAAAATAGTAAATTGTGCTACATTTAAGGAAATCAAAAAACTGAAAGAGAGTTTTGGGGGTTCAAGTGGAATAGGTGTGTGGTCGCCGACATCTACTTGGATCATTCCTCCCCCTATAGGAAGAAATGGTCCCCGTTACATTGAGTGCCTCCATAAGATGGCGAAACTTCTGCTAAACTTGGTCCCTGGTGAGCCACTTGCATTGGTGAAGGATTTGGCCAGCTTTGACAACCCGATATATTTGGATCTTTTGCTGGCGATTGTTCTTGATTTGTGTGTCCATGATCCGATTGATGATGGCTTGTTCCATGCAATCTGGGTTTAGCTATGTCGGTGTGAGCTATTCTGCAATGTCGGATGTGTCGAACAATGGTGGAAAGTATGGCTGAATGCGGTCTACATTGAACACTTGGTGTAGACCAAGGAACAGTGGGATGCTAAGAGCGAAGTCATTGTCCCCTATAGCCTTGGTGATGGTGTATGGCCCATATTGGAGTGGGTGAAGCTTGCAGTGGGGTCTAGCGAGGTTCTCCTTCTACAAATGTAGCCAAACTTTGTTGCCCACCTGGAACTTGTGTGGCACTCGATGCTGATCGTGACACTACTTGTACTTAGCATTGGCTCTATCCAATATGTCGTGGACCTGCTGGAGGATGTATTGAATGCACTCAATGAAGTTGTTAGCCCTGTCAGCTTCGGACTAAACATGAGCCAAATCTTTCTGAGTAGTTTCAAGTAGTATGGCCACATCAATGGGACATAATGGTTGAAATCTTTGCCCTACATGAAAGGGGTTGTCGCCCATTGAGCTGTGGAGAGCTCTATTGTAGTTGTGCTGGACATAGGGGAGGCTTTCATCCCATGTGCATGGATGCTTTGATTTGTACATGCGAAGAATGTGTACGATCATCTTGTTGACAACCTTTGTTTGTCCATTCGTTTGGGGATGGAAAGCCGTGGAGTTAGTAAGTTTTGTATCTAGCATCGACTAGAGACTTGACCAAAATGCACTCAAGAATCTGTTGTCCTGATCTGAGACAATTAGCTGTGGGATCCCAAAGTGTACCCATACTCGCTCAAAGAAGAGCTTAGTAGTGGCCTCTGTTGTGATACTCTTCTTGTAGGCTGCCATGATGGCCATCTTAGAGAATCTATCGAAGACCAAGAAAACACAATCGTTGTCGTGCTTAGAAGAAGGAAGGGTTGACATGTAATTCATGGAGATATATTCCCAAGGCCGACTATGAGTAGGTAAAGGAGTATACAGGCCTTGCTTCTTGATGGTTGGTTTGGAAACGACACAAACCATGCAGAATCTTATGTACTTCCCAACATCCTGATGAAGTTTCGGCCAATAAAATACTTCTACAATACCTCCATTGTTTTCTATACTGTGAAATGTCCAACGACTCGACTGTAGTGTGCCTCCCAAATCATCTTAGCATGCTTGCTTGAAGGAACACAGATGTGTCCCAGGTGGCATAACAATGCATCCTGAAGGTGAAAACTTGGAACTTTCTTCCTTTCCAGGAGTGTCTAGCATGTACTACCAAACTCCAAATCACTCTTGTAAAGATGCGGCTACTCCTATGTCTCATGCCCACAGGAGTCGAGCACAGTGATTAGTACCATGATCAGTGGTCAGATGAGGCAATCAATGACATTATTGGTGCTTCCCTTCTTATACTTAATGTTCAAATGGAAATGTTGTAGGTAGGTGGACCATTTCTGACAGTGATCGTTCTGCAACTTCCCTTGTGTCTATATGAACTGTAGGGGTTGGTGGTTTATGTGGATGACCATTTCCTTCCCCATAATGTAATGCTTCCATTAACAATAGGCCTGCACAATGGAATACATTTCTTTGTCGTAAGTGGGGTACTTTCGGACTGTGTCTGAAAGTGTCTCACTATGGTAAGCCACTAGATGCCCATGCTGAGTAAGAACCACACCAATAGCATAGTCAGAGGCATCTATCTCAATCTCAAATGGTTGTTGCAGTTCTAGTAATGTGAGTACTAGAGCATAACAAAGGTAATTCTTCAACTCGAAGAATGATTGTTGTTGGGTTTTAGACCAAAAAAACTCTGATTTCTCTCTGCCCTTTCTGACTTGACTTAAAGGCCAAGTGACATAAAATAACCCGAACACAAAACTATGGTAGAAGTTGGCAAGACCCAAAAAACTATGGAGCTCTGTTAGAGTGGTCAGTGCGGACCAAGCCTGAATAACTTGTTCCTTGGATGGGTCCACATGTACAACTTGCTCATCAATTATGTGCCCAAGATATTGAACCTGGGTCAAGCCAAAGGTGCACTTCTCCAAGTTAGCACACAGCTTGTGTTGTCACAAGGTTTGAAGGACCTGTCGAATATGGTGGAGGTGCTCATCTGAACTCTGGTTGAAGATCAAGATGTCATCTAAATACAACACCATGAATGCATTAGTGAAGGGTCGTAAGATGTGGTCCACTAGTCTCATGAAGGTTGCAGGGGCATTCGTCAATCCAAACGGCATGACCAACCATTGGAAAAGTCCCTCCTTGGATTTGAAGGTAGTCTTCCACACATCAGAGGGTTTGGTAGGCACCTGGTGATAACCTGACTTCAAGTCAATCTTGCTGAAATATTTGGCCCCATTGAGCTGGTCAAGATGGTCATTAATCCACAAGATTGGGTAGCTATTCTAGACAGTGATCTTGTTCAACGCTTGGTAGTCAATACAAAGCCTCCAGGTCCCATCTTTATTTTGTACCAATAAAATTAGGTTCCCATAGGGTGATGAGCATGGCTTGATGTCCACTTTCTGTAACAGTTCCTGAATCTACCTCCAGTTCTCGTATTTCACCAGAACAGAGTGCCGATAGATCAGCCCATTAGGCAGTGGTGCGCCTGAGGTGATATCGATGGAGTGCTTGACCTGACAGTGCAGAGGTACCCCTATAGGTGAGGCATAAATATCCTTGTACTCATCCACAACCTTGTCTATCTGTTGTTGCTGTGTAGAGGATCCCGGCTTGGAAGCCGTGTCCGTAACCTTCTTCTTGCCGTAAGGGTGAGTCATAAGGAAAACAAATTTCCTGGTCTGGGAAATGATCTTACTGCATTACTTTGCAATGATCAAAGAGATGGCGGTAGGCGGCGCTATCTCCAGTATCCTGTAGAACTTCTTGGCCAAGGTAATAATCACAGAGCGAGGTCTAAACTCATATGCAACATGTCATTTCCACAAGTATGGTTGTCTTAACAATACATCAAAAAATTCAAGAGGAGAAACATTACACACTACCTCATCCGTGAAGGCCTTGATGTTGTAGGGAAGGCGACACTCTTGGCTAATGCAAAGATATTGTCCTTGGTGAAGCCGCCCGTTGGTGTATGGCTGTGGATGTTCTATGGTATTTAGGCCCAACCGCTTCATGACCTCTACTGAAATGAGGTTCTTTTGGCTCCTGTTGCCGACAATGAACTGCAATGGAGAACCCTTCAATCACATCTATGAGTGGAAGAGGTGTTTCCCCTCCTCTGGATGTTCAGGCTCACTCTTCTAGATCTTAGTGGTGGCCACGGTGGCACTGGGCTACACGTCAATGATCTACTTCCCTTTGTCAGTTCCCTTATCAGGTTCTAATTCAGAATTAGAACATGTGTCTGATTGAAAAGCCTTTTGCTCGGCCACTAGTGACTGCATGTCCCGACACTCACTTGTATTGTGATTGGATCTCTTATGAAACTCACACCATTTTCCCATGTTCTTCTTTGTCTTCATTGTTTTTTTCTTTGCTTATGGCTTCAGCGGGCAATTATGGGTAGCCCCACCTTGGCTTGGTCCTTTGTTCAGTGGTTTGGGGGCGCCTTTTCCTTGCTTTGGATTCACATATCCAAAGTCCTGCTTCTTCTGTTTAAACTTCTTCTCAATATTGACAGTGTACTGGTACGCCATCTCGAGCGAGGAAATGTCCAAGAACTCCATCTCGTCCTTGATGTACTTGTGTAGACAGTTGTGGTATTTGAGCAATAAATGCCGCTCAATATCGTTGATACCCAGCTTCACGCGAAGGGTATGGAAAATATTTGTGAACCTCGACACATCTTGGTCCCTTCCCTATCATAGCTTGGTCCACTTTATGTATTTATCTTCATAGCTCTCGACAGGGTAATATTGTTCCTTGATGGCGTCTCGGAAATAATCCCAAGTGGGTGCAGGTGAAAACAGTGAGGGTTCACCCTCCTCCCTTTGTTCACAGTATGTTCCCACCAGTCCTTGATGTGTGGGACGACTTTGAGAAGTGAAAAAAGTAATGTTTTCCCTATTGGAAAAGTCATGAACCGAAAAATATCATTCCAACGAATTTAACCATTTATCTATGGTGTTTGCATCTATCAGGCCTTCAAATACGGGAATATCAAAGTTAACTTGTATCTTAAAAGGAGTGGTGCCTCCAAAGTGGCTACTGGATGAAGATGCATCGCCTGTGGGTAGTCGTCCAAGGATCTCGGAAAAGTTATCCATCATCACGTCCCTCTGTTGCTTGAGGGCTTCCTCGGGAAACATTTTGAAAGGATGTCCTACCCATTCGTCTTTCTTTTCTTCGCCATGGGAGGTTGTCGGGTTTTGATAGGATGATCTTGTAATAGTTCAACCAGATCGCGCCCTAACTCCTTATACCCTGACCTCGTTGGGGACATGCAAAGAAAAATAGAGAAAGAAAATATCGCTCTGATACCACTGATACGAACTTAAATGGGAAAGAAAAAACTTACAGATATAATCATAAATATGGAGATGCAAAGAGAAAAACACTTCATTTAATTAATAGAAAAATTTTGAAGTGTGCTTACAAGCATAATGGAAATAAGATAGCTCGGGCAATGGTAGCTTATCTCTGAAAAGAGATGTGGTGGCTACATGCCTTTGAACTATGTTACAATGAGGCCCAAAGGCCTATTTATTATTAAGAAACAATGGAAAAACCTAAACATCTAAAAGCCTAACCCTAGGAGATGAAGCGTCAAAACTGTAGGCTCGTTTGGGTAAATTGGTACATCAAGTCCTGGGGTCATAACTTTGGCACATGATCTTCGTTTGGCTATCATAATACCTCGTTTCAAAGATATTGAAGAGAAGGCAGAACACAAACTACATAGTTGAGCTGGGATGTTTCCAATATCTATGTTTCCCTAAAACTGTTGTTTAGGGCCTCAAAACAGCTCTGGAATTTCACGACCTGAAAAACTGCCAAAAGTAGTAAACTATACTAGAATTAAGGAAACCAAAAAACTGAAAGAGAGAGAGTTGGGGGTCTAAGTGGAATAGGTGAGTGGGCACCAATATCCAGCTGGATCATTCCTCCCCCCTTAGGAAGCAATGGTCCCCATTGTGTTGAGTGCCTCCACGAGATGGGGAAACTTCTGTTGAACTTGGTCCCTGGTGAGCCAGTTGGCTTGGTGAAGGAGTTGGCCAGCTTTGACAACCTGATATAATTGGATATTTTGCTAGCAAGTGTTCTTGATATGTGTGTCCATGATCCGATCGGTGGTGGACTGTTCCATGTAGTCTGGGTTTAGCTCTACTGGTGTCAGGTATTCTGCAACATCAGATGTGTCCAACAATGGTGGAAAGTATGGCCAAACATGGTCTACATTGAGCACTGGGTGCAGACAAATGAACTGCGCATGCTCAACTCGAATGCATTGTCCCCTATAGCCTTGCTGATGGTGCATGGCCCATATTAGAGTAGGCGAAGATTGAGGTGGGGTCCAACGAGGTTTTCCTTCTGCAAATATAGCCAAACTTTATCGCCCACCTCGAACTTGTGTGGCAACCGATGTTGATCATGGCGTTGCTTGTACTTAGCATTGGTTGTGTCCAATATATCATGGACCTACTGGTGGATGTATTGAATGCGCTTAATGAAGTTATTAGCCCTGTCAGATTCAGACTAGACATGATCTGAATCTGCCTCAGTATCTGCAAATGGTATGGCCACATCAATGGGACATAATGGCTGAAATTCCAGCCCTACCTAAAAGGGGTTGTGGCATGTTGAGATGTGGAGAGATCTATTGTAGTTGTGCTAGACATAGGGGAGGCTTTCATCCCATGTGTGTGGATGCTTTGAGTTGTACATGTGGATAATGTGTATGATCATCCTGTTGACAACCTCTATTTGCCCATCTGTTTGGGGATGGAAAGCCATGGACTTAGTAAGTTTTGTATCTAGCATCGACCAAAGATTTGATCAAAATGCACTCAGGAATATTTTGTCCCGATATGAGATAATGGACTGTGGGATCCAAAAGTGTACCCATACTCACTGAAAGAAGAGCTTAGCAATGGCCTATACTGTGATACTCCTCATGCAGGCTGCCATGATGGCCATGTTAGAGAATTTGTCAATGACCACGAAAACACAATTGTTGTTCTGCTTAGTAGAAGGAAGGCCCGACATGTAATCCATGGAGACAAATTCCCAAGGCTGACTAGGATTTGGTAGAGGAGTATACATGCCTTGCTTCTTAATGGTTGGTTTGGCAAAGGCATATGCAGTGCAGGATCTAATGTACTTCCCAACATCCTGACAAAATTTCGGCCAATAAAAGTACTTTTGCAATACCTCCACTATTTTCTCTACTCCGAAATGTCCAGCAACCTGACTGTACTGCGCCTCCCACCTCATCTTGGCACACTCACTTGAAGGAACATATATGTGTCCCAGGTGGCATAATAGTGCACCCTGAAGGTTAAAACTTGGAACTTTATTCCCTTCTAGGAGTGTATGGTAATTGTTGCCGAATTTTGGATTGCTCTTGTAAATATGTGGCCACCCCGATGATCTGAAATCACCCGTAAATGAGCTCAGAGAATTAATGAAGGTATTATAGACTCAAGTTTTGGGGTGTGCCTATTTTATTTTATTCAACGGATTGATAATATTTCGAAAAACACAGACACTGAAATAGTAAGAGAAACACAGCAAGCAAACACATAAAACACAACAAGCTTAATAAGGAATTCACCCAATCCTTATGGGCTACGTCTCCTGGTCCAGCCTTTAGTGGTGCCCTTACTATTGTGTCTTAAAAGCAAAGGTTTTACAACAATGAGCTCAATTTGAGTCTCACTTAATAGATGATGATCAATAGGATTGTACTTGGATCCCCCAAGTCTCTAGAGTACACATACTCCCCTTACTAGATCGCGAACTCAACTGGTCTCAGTGGTATCAATCCAATCTAGTACTCAATACCTGACAGGTATACACAAAAGAGTTGTTTGAACCTCTTAAGCCTTCTCTGGAGTTCACAAACTCTCGGACTATCTCTGTCTCTACTGCTTGATGCTACCTTTGCTTTGCAAGTTAGCTCGACTTCTCTATTCTCTGCAATTTGCTTCTCTCTCACCTCTCAACTTTCTGCTTCTCTTTCTGCCTGCTTCTCCTTACTCTTTTTATTTTCATGGCTTAAAGCCAATCCTCTTCATGGCTATTCATTTCTGCTTCTCGGCTTCGTGGATCTCCTGCCTCTGTCCGACTGAATTCCCCTACTCTGCGTCATCATCACTATGTAACGCTTCACAGAGAGGTCGCCACCTGTTTCCTCATGAACTGAGTGTCAGTTCTCTTTGAATGATCATTATTTCCATTGCTCCAAGATTTCCCACGAAACTAATTCCTTTTCCAACTCATCGGTTGTACCAGACCTCAAATTTCTTGTGACTCAACTTATTTCCCCATCGGATCCGGTCATCCATCAGATCATTTCTCTGTCGTCGATTTGGAGCCTCCAGATCCTACGGTCTCCGTCCATATGGGGGGGGGGTGGGTAAGTAGCATGACCATTACCTGTCCGATGTGAGTAGTTTTCTCTCTCATTCGCCGCACGCATGTCACCCAATGTATGGCATCGGGTGGGACTTGGTCAAATCCACTTACTGCTTGAAGCCATTTCGATATCCTGTTAGTTTTAGCGTGGGACCTACCTTCTGACGGAATCGGTGATTTCCGTACGATTTTATGCTTTCCTTATGACTAGGCACTTGGGGGCTTTCCTTTGCCGAGGGGGATGCCCTGCAATGCGCAATTAGCGCTTAGCACTAATCACATATCAAAAACTATGTCCTCTTTTAGATTTTACCTCCCATTTGCCAATTTTGTGCCAGCTCGCTGTTACCATGGGCCAACAGTCTGCTTGCTTTGGCAGGGGGTCCTCGTTGCTCCGTGCTGACCACAAATTGCCATTGTTTAGAAGTTATTTCTAATAAGCTCGACATCCATAAGACTTTTAATCTTCGCATGAGTTTCTACAGAGTTCGGGTAACTTTAAGAGAGTTTAAGGATCTAATTCGGATCACGGCGTTCCCACTGAAAAAGCTTTTAGACTAACAAAAGTTGGTTCTCAAGCATCGACTAAGTGAGGGTATAGCTGTCTCACTTGTCCAATCTCTATCCACTTTGAACTACTTGTCTTTGAACCCTTGAGTCCAATACTGAGGTACTCAACATCTCCCCTGCACGTCGTCCTCACCTTCCTGTCCAAAACTGTGTCTTCCTGCAGTTCATTGAGATATTCAGGTAACAGATCATCAATAGAAGGTAATTGACTTTGCTCTTCGAGATCTTCAGTTAATGAAGGTTCAAATAGTCTCAATCTATCTACATTAACGACTGAATAAATGTGCATGTAAGCTGGTAAATCAAGGAAAAAAGCATTCTCACCAATTTTCTCAAGTATCTTGAAAGGTCCATACCTTATTGGCTTTAGCCTTTTACCTTGACCTTGCATTCTATCTTTGTTGATATACAGCCAGAATTGATCACCAACTTGGAAACTATGCTCCATCCAATGCTTGTCATGCCTTGCCTTGTATTTGGCTTGGCTCTTTTCCAGCTATTCTTGTACTTCCTTGTGAATCTCTTGGATTTGTTCAATGAACTTGGTTGCCTTGTCCACATCACTGTGTCCATCAACTACTATGTCTTTACCAAAGACAAAATACAAGGGAAACCTTGGTGTGAAACCCAAAAAGGTCTCAAAAGGAGATCTTTGGGTAGAAGAATGTTTAGCTCGGTTGTAAGCATGCTACACATAACATAAATGTTCATCCCAAAGTTTGGGATGCTTGCCGCAATAGCCTCTGAGCAGCTAGATCACTGCCTTGTTGACCACTTCTATTTGGCCATTTGTCTATGGATGAAAGGTTGTGCTCTTCTTCAGTTTGGTGTCCATCAGTTCCCACAAACTCGACCAAAACTTCCCAACAAATTGAGTATCTTGATCAGATATAATGGAAGGGGGTAATCCGAAATGAACCCATACATGCTCAAAGAACAATTTTGCAGTTTGTTCAGCCGTAATCTATTTGTTACAAGGTATCAAAATACACATTTTGCTGAACCTGTCCACCACAACATATAAATAGTCATGACCTTTCCTAGATTTAGGCAGTCCTCCAACAAATTCCATGGAAACACTTTCCCAAGGATGTGAAGGAACTGGTAGTGGAGTGTACAAGCCTAGTTTTCTATTGTTGGGCTTGCTTTTGGCACACATGGTACATCCTCTTACATATCTAGGAACTGTCTCATTCATTTTTGGCCAATAACAAAATCTTTGCAACTGTGCAATTGTTTTACTTACACAAAAGTGACCTGATATTAGAGAAGTGTGTGCTTCTCGAATTATCTTTACTCTTTCAGTTTGTGGAATGCATAGCTTCCCAAAATGATATAAGAGTCAGTCCTTAACATGATACTCCAATTCTTCTAATCATTTTCCTTGACTTAAAGTGGCATATACATCTTTAAAATCTACATCTTAAGCATATTGTTCAATGTAGCTCTCATGCAATATTGAATTATGCTTAAGTATAGTAGATGCATTTATAATTTGTCTAGACAACATATCTACAACTTTATTGTGTATGCCCTTTTTATACCTAATGACTAAATGAAACTGTTGTAGAAAACCCATCCATCTATAATGTCTTGATTGTTGCAACTTTGTTTGGGAGTGTAGATATTGAAGTGGTTGATGATCAGTATGTATAACTGTCTCTTTGTCCATTAAATAATGTTTCCACTTTTTCACACTATGTACTAATGCATACAATTCTTTATCATATGTGGGATAGTTAACTACTGCATAAGTAAACGTCTTAGAATGATAACATGTGGGTTTACCATGATGTATCAACCCTACTCCCATGGCATAGTCACTGGCATCCGTTTGAATCTCAAAATGGTCTTTGAAGATCGGGCAGTGCTAGTACTGGTGATGTACTAATATTTTCTTTCAAGGTGTTGAAGGCTTTCCGTTGTTTGCCTCCCCACTGAAACACCTTGTTCAATCTTGTTAAAGCATGTAATGGAGTTGCAATTAAGGAAAAGTTAGAAATGAACTTTCTCCAATATTGTGCTGCTCCTAAGAAGCTTATAAATTTTGTAGCAGATTTGGGTTTAGGCCAGTTTACAATGGCTACAACCTTAGAGGGATCTATCTTCAATTCAACACCCCTACTATATGTCCCAAATAATTCAAAGATGTTTTGCCAAATTCACATTTTGAGAGCTTAACATAAATATTTTCTCTTTTCAAAACATCTAGGGTCTGCTTAACATGCTTTAAATGTTCTTCCCACGTTTTGTTGAATATAAGAATGTCATCCAAATATACAATAAAAAAATCATCAAGAAAAGGTCTGAGTACATCATTCATTACTCTCATGAAAGTAGCAGGAGCATTAGTTAAGCCAAAAGGCATAACCAGCCACTCATACAATCCCTGCTTTGTTTTCAAAGCAGTCTTCCATGCATCTTGCTCTGCAACTTTGACCTGATGATATCCACTATGCAAGTCTAACTTGGAAAAATAAACAGCTTCTTTCAATTGATCTAATAGATCATCTATACGAGGAAGGGGATAACGATTTATGATCGTTATCTTATTCAGTGGTTCGTAATCAATGCACATTCTCCACGAGCCATATTTCTTTCTCACCATGACAACTGGAGACCCACATGGTGATTTGCTAGGTCTGATGAACCCTTTCTCAAGAAACTCCTGCACCTGCTTCTTGATTTCTGCATTCTCTAAAGCGGACAACTTGTACATTCCGATGTTTGGCAATGGAGCATCTTGCTACAAATTAATATCATGCTATTTCCTTTTTGGGTGGCCGACCTTTAGGTTCTTGAAACAAGATATCATATTCTGAAACAACTTTTCTAAATTAGATTATTGTTTAGCATCACAACCCTCAAATACATTGGTTTTATCAAGTTTCTTTTCCTTTACAACCATCCATAACAATTGTTTGCATGAATTTACAATTCGTTTCATCTGTCCTGAGTATATGAGAGTATAATTATTCTCGAGCTTATGAGCCCTTACAATATATTCGATTCAATATTTAACGAGTGGATACTTGTTCTCAACTCTATAGAAAATAGCTTTTCTATCACACAAGAAAGGACTTCCTAAAACAATTCCACATATATCTAGAGGAACTATATCTAACTCGACCTCATCTACAAATGCTGACCCAAAAGAAAACTTTACATTGTCTAGTCACTTGTAGTTGTGCTTTATCACATAACCAATCTAATGGGTATGACTTCTTGTGAGGTGTAGTCAGTAATCCCAACTTCTTTACAATTGCTTCAAAAAATAAATTTACTTGTGAGACACTATCAAACAAAGTATCAATCTTTTGATGCTTGTAAATAACTCGAATATGGAAACGCTCATGTCTTTTTCTCTCATTTTCCTCATTATCAGTAGATTGTGCAGAATTACTAGTAGATGCTTCAGAATTTTTCCCTTTTATACCTGTGGCTGCAATGGTTGTTTCATCTCCTGAGTCTGACCCCAAATACTTTTGAATAGCTGCAACAGTCTTCTTCTTCTTGCCCTTGAACTTCTTAGGTCTTAGCTCCAGATGTAGAATCCAACAGTGCTCATCATCATGCCCATCCTTCTTACAGTGAGTGCATGAAGACTTGCTTTTCTGTACAGTGTTTGTCTTCCTCTCTTTCCATTTCTATTTTCTTTTCTCCTTATTTTTGCTTGTAGTGGATTGCGATGATCCCCCAACTTCTGCGTTCCCATTCTTACCTATAGCTTCTAGATGTGTAGCCTGAACAAACACCTCATCTATACTAGTGGGATTAAACATGAGGATTGTGTGACTCATGTAGCTGTGTAGACCACCTATGTACTTCAACAGAGCCTCAGGTGAGTCTAATGAAATTCCTAGAATCAAAGCTCTTTTCCTAAATTCTTGGGTGTAACCTTGTACACTTTGCCCTTTCAATTGGCGAAGAGTTTGCTAGCTCATCATGGCTTGCTGCATGTAAGCTAGTGGATAGAACTGCTTTTTGATTGCAAAAACAAAATCACTACAAATAGAAAGAATCTTAACATGTTTCTTCATGTCATCTTGGGTCCTACCTTCCCACCATACCAAGGCAGTGCCTCCAAGGCATAGGCTGACCAGCTGAATCTTACTCTTGTCTAATTATCTAGCTTCTCTGCATTCAAATCTCCATGATATATTGGTAAATCAAATTTAACATCTAATTTAATCAAATATGTCTTCTTTTTACTTTCAGGGCTATTAGGAGGTGTGAGAAATTTTTCTTCTTTCCCTTTGCCTTTAGAGTTGTCATGGAGGAGAGATTCTTCTACTCCTTTGTCTTGTTTGGACCTTGATGAATCTTCATCTCTATGTTTCCTAAAGTCCCTATACATTTCCTCCACCATTGACTTCAGGGTCATAAAACTATCCATGAATTGGGGATCTGATTCCAAGGGATTTTCATCTGACATTTTCCTCTGGGAATAGACTCTTCCAATTTCCGGGTTAGTTTCAACCAACTCTCCTTCTCCTAATTCAAACTTTGATTTAGTTAGCATTCAACAACAAAATCCAGCACAAGCTTGTCTAACCTTAATAACCTAGGAGCTCTGATACCACTTGATCTAAAATCACCCGTAAATGATCTCAGAGAATTAATGAAGGTATTACAGACTCAAGTGTTGGGGTGTGCCTATGTTATTTTATGCAACGAATCGATAAGATTGCGAAATACACAGACAATGAAATAGTAAGAGAAGCACAGTAAGAAAACAAATAAAACATAACAAGCTTAGTAAGGAGTTCACCCAATCCTCCTGGGCTACATCTCCTAGTCCAGCCTTCAGTGGTGGCCTTTCTATTGTGCTTTAAATGTAGAGGTTTTACAACAATGAGCTCAATTTGAGTCTCACTTAACAGATGATGATCAATAGGATTGTACTTGGATTGCCCAAGTCTCTAGAGTACATAGACTCCCCTTACTAGATCTCGAACTCAACTGGTCTCAGTAGTATAAGTCCAATCTGGTACTCAATACCTGACAGGTATACATAGAAGAGTTTCTTTAACCTCTCAAGCCTTCTCTGGAGTTCATAAACTCTCGGACTCTCGCTGTCTCTGTGTGCTCGATGTTGGCTTTACTCTGTAGGTCAGCTTGGCCTCTCTATTCTCTGTAATTTGCTTCTCTCTCGCCTCTTGGCTTTCTGCTTCTCTTTCTGCCTACTTCTCCTTACTCTCTGTATGTTCGTGACTTAAAGCCAATCCACTCCCTAACTATTCGTTTCCGCTTCCCGGCTCCTTGGATCTCCTACCTCTGTTCACTTTAATTCCCCTGCTCTGCGTCATCATCACTGTGTAACACTTCATGGATAGGTGGCCACCTATTTCCTCATGAACTGAGTGTTAGCTCTCTTTGAACAGTCGTTATTTCCAATGCTCCAAGACTTCCCATGAAATTGATTCCTCTACCAACTCATCGGTCGTACTGGACCTCAAATTTCCTGTGACTCAGCCTATTTCCCTGTCGAATCCAGTCATCCATCAGATCATTTCTCCACCATTGATCTGGAGCCTCCAGATCCTACAGTCTCCATCCATATTGGGCGGGTAAGTAGAATAACCTTTACCCGTCCGATGTGAGTGGTTTTCTCTCTCATCCGCTGGACGCATGTCACTCAATGTATGGCATTGGGCGGGACTTGGTCGAACCCACTTACGGCTTGAAGCCCTTCCGATATCCTGCCGATTTTAGCGTGGGACCCGCCTTCTAACAAAATCAGCGATTTCCGTATGGTTTTATGCTTTCCTCGTGACCAAGCACTTAGGGGCTTTCCTTCACTGAAGGGGATGCCCTGCAATACAACTACTTCCTTTTCTAGATTTGACCTCCCGTTTGCAAATTTTGTACCAGCGTGCAGTTACCATGGGCCAACGGTCTGCGCGCTTCGACTGAGGGTCCTCATTGCTTCATGCTAACCACAAATTGCGATTGTTTATAGGTTATTTCTTATAAGCTCGACATCCATAAGAATTTGAAACTTCGGCATGAGTTTTTACAGAGTTCGGGTAACTTTAAGAGAGTTTAAGGATCCAATTTAGATCACCCGATGTCTCGTGCCCACAATAGTCGAGCATAGTGATTATTTTCATGACTGGTGGTCAGCTGAGGCAATCAACGACAATATTGGTTCTACCCTTCTTATACTTAATGTTCAAATGGAACTGTTGTAGGTAGGTGGACCATTTCTGACAATGATCGTTATGAAACTTCCCTTGTGTTTGTATGAACTATAGGGGTTGGTGGCCCGTGTGGATGACCGTTTCCTTCCCTAGAATGTAATGGTTCCATTCCTAATTATCTTCTGTATTCAAAGGTATCACCGCATTGGACCCTAGTTTGAAATGGGGTGGCAACACCGCTTGTAAAATATTTGCTGCAGGGGGGGTCCAGGTGGGGCGGCTATGACCTTTGGGGAGCCCCCCTTGGCGGGGAGATTGGGGGCAGTGCCCTCAAAGCTATGTGTTAGATTCCTATACCAATAGGTTTCATTTTTCATGATTGACTGGAAAAATTCCAAATATGTTCATCCTTTCCATGCTGCAACGGTTCCATATTTTGAAGAACTTCACTATGTATAGGTGGTTGAATCTTGCCATAGTTGATGAATAGCCAGACAGTCTAATCCTAGCTAGTTCATGTTTGAATTTACTTGTCTTAGAATAGAGAATAAAGATCTATACAAACAGCTCAAGCTTGGTAGACAAGTAATTAAGTAGAGAAGCAAAGGGTCTCAACAGCTTAATCTGAGCCCTGGAAGAGATAAGGGTAGACTTAGATAGGAGGACAGCTAAAAGAAAGGAGAAGAATCAGGGTTTGCTAGTTCAACTGTACCCAATGAAAATGAAGAGAAAATGTTAGGTATACTAGGTTGGGTAGGCAGTTTTTGATGCTATAGAAGCAGGTGTATGAGCAATTTGCTCATTTGGAACAAGTTTTCATCTCATAAAAATCATAAGGTACCATGGCAAGGTGGCTACAAAACAAATGGAGCATGACTTATTCCCCTCCCCATTTTCCCAAGAAACACTTACTAACATTCTTCCCAAGGACAATGAGATATGCTCATTGCCTTTAGTCCACTTCATCTCATAAAAAAACTAACTGAAAAGGTGTTTTCACCTAGGCAAAACAAGCCACATTTCTTGTGTAAAAAGTCTTTATTCCATTTTGCCAAGTTTCCTAAACTTTATAACTTGGTATCCTTTCATTTCTCCCATGCCTAAGTTTCACTCTATAAACTTAGCCTAATCCATACAAACCCATTCCACATAGTCATATTAACCTACCAACCCTATTATATAGCTCCTATGTATATTCCCCTCCCTTACTATGTATAAATACACAAAATCCCTAAAAAATATAATACCCCGACCCTTGGCTAACTATAGCTATATTTTAAATTTTTTTTAGGGAGTTATTCGTCCACTTGGGGCCAATAACAACCCTCCATGTGCCCCACCAAGACTTGTTTAACCTCTAGCTAAATAAATAGCCGAAACCCGCACTTTTACCCAAAAAACCCATTTAACCCAAAGTTGGAAATACACCACAAAACATTACAAAACGCAAAAAATTAAAGTGGGTCCCCCACTGTTAACCTGTCGCCACCTTCATTACCTGCCAGCTTTTCGATCGGCGCTGACAGATCCGACGGTGGTCGGCGATATCGGAAGCTCTAACATGCGAAACTTTAGCATCTGGGGGATGGGCGGTATTTCTGTCGTACCGAGGACACGTGTCAAGCGCCCGGCATGTTCGGAGCCCCCTCCCCCAAAACCACTTCCCCCCAAAAGCGGTGCGGGGAATACCACTTACCAGCTACCGCCTCCCTGCTGACATCATGCCCACGTCACTTGATGATGTCACCCCCTTGCCGCCTGCCTATCTACTGATGTCACCTGACATGTCACCTGCCACGTCGCCTGCCACATCACCTGCCATGTCAGCATCCATACCTTGCTACACGACAAAATGACGTCATCAAAAAAAAGCGCACCGTAACCCGCCAAAGTCAAAATTTCGGGTAAAAAGGGGTGAAAATGTTGTTTTTACCCATTTATCTTTGTTTTCTCCAAGCGACTTGTGCATGCGAATTTACGTGAAAAAGAGCATTTTCACCATATGAGTTTGCCACACAGCAGCTTTGAGTCCACAGCTCGCCCCCCCGGCTCACGTGGTCACCTGCACATCGACCATTCCACCAAGAAAACAAGTATTTACAACAATTTTCCCCCGACCCTATTTTTCATTGGTTTTCTCTGTAAAATTGGCCACAACACCTATAATTTGAAGAAGAAACACTGTGTTTCTACCCAAATACCCACCATAACCTTTGTCTTGCCAAATTCACCATAAATCCACACATTGAGTTGAAAATGAGCTCGTTCGGCCCTGTAAATTCTCCAAGGAACCCCGAAAACTACCTTTTGTCCACAATTGTCGCCCATTGTGCCAAAGAAGCCCATAAGTTCTATTTCTCCAGCTAATTTCAACCCACAGAGCTAAATTAAAGCCAACAAACCTGTTTCAATGGTGAAAATCCTAGAGAAATCCACAGAGCCATTGTTTTGCCTATTTTACTTGCAGAGAGCAAAAAATTTCCAATTTTGAAGGCAACAAAGTTTAGCCATGGAAGGTCCACTAGCCTTGAACATCACTCCTCTCAATGCACCCCACAAGGAATTGGAACATTTGCCCTTAGCTGATAAAGACTATCTAATCCAAGACCTAGTAGGCTACCAAAACCATCTACAAGTAGTCTGTGAGCTCAGAAACAGTTACTTAAGCCAAAATGATGTCTATGGCATATGGGAATCAAATCTACCCATATACTACCTCCCCTTTGTGAATATATTCTCTGAGATCATTCACCTCTACTGTGAGAACTATGAGCCAACAAATAGGGCAGTTAAGACTCCATCTAGAACTACCCTTTTTCATATTACTCCTGACTCTATAAATCAGATTCTGAACTTCAAACCAACCCACCTCCAATTTCCTCTTACCATGAAGTTCTTGCTGGATGAAGGTCCCAAGCTCTCCAGCTCAGAGATAACCAGAATTGCCCAAGTGTTTATGAGATCAAATCACTAGCCTAAGGAGCCACCTCCTTTCCACTATGCATCTTTCACTGAAGTGGGTAGATTAGTGGTCGATATGATATCCTTTGTTCTTGGGTTCAAGACAAGTGAGCATATTGATGAAACCATATTGGTTATGATGTCTATATTTACCCCAGGGCAGCCCCCTGCTGTCAAATACAACTATGCCAAATTTATTGCCAACAAGATACATGACCAATTGTTGAGGTTGGACAAGGAGGGAGTCTTTAAATATTCATCCTATATCTATCATTTGTTCTTATATTATCAGCGAGATATCTTCCAATTCCCCATTAGAAAATTATACCATAAAGGGGAAAGGAGGTCTGTGATTTTTTGGACCCCAATCTTTCATGAAGTCCGCAACTCTCCCTACTCTTATTGTGAGTTTATTGATATGTTTGTATACTCAGTCTCTTCTCTCCTAATGAGAACTCCTCCTCCTAGACTAACATGTGATATGCAAAAGATACTACAGCTCTCCAAAAGCTATAAAATAGGTGACTGGTACTTTTACCAGAATCACACTATTCTGAGAATATATGGCTATGAGCTATGCCCCTACAAGCTTCCCAAATATGTACCAATGAGATTTTTTGCCTTGGAATATTTCAGTCAATTCATCAATTCGGAACTGAGTCACTTCCATAGCACAAAGAAAAAGGCCTGATTGAAACTCAGAGACCAGTTAGGCCCCTTTGTTATGAACAAGAAAGGGGGATGGAAGGATGTTGATGAAATATTGGGTCAAACACTCAGACTCAAGAGAATCTTTTGGTGGGTACCCTATGACCCAAACAGCTTTATCAATGCAAGAAGGGTAAAATATAGGCTGGCACCCTATGAACATTGCAGCATCCCTGACATAGAAACGTTTGCCAACCAAGATGAGTGGGTGGAGGGCACACTAGTTGAAGAGTTGACTGAGGAAGAGAAAATGGAACAAACCATGAAAAATTTGGAAAAACCTCTTGACTTAGATTCTTTTACAGCAAACCAGGTAAAGCTTATCAACTGCTACAACTTCACAACAAGTTGCCCAGAAAAGGACTACACCAACAACAGGGACAAAAAAGGGCAAGGAGTTAGTAGTTTCAGAGTAAGAAACAATGGAAGAACAACTAACTACCTCAAAAGAACATAGTCAAGGGCAAGCCCCTTCACTATAGGCACAAGCACCAGAAGTACCAGCACTACAGACTCCTCGTCCTGAGGAGAGAAGTAAGAAAAGAGACAGAGAAGAGACCACACTTGCAAGTGGGTCAACAGAACAATAAGAAGCCAAAAGGAAAAGGGTAGATCCTCTACCTGAACAAGACATTGTGGAAGACATCACTGAAAGCACAAGAGGAAAGAGGGCCATCAGCCAACAAATTTTCGCTAGCTTTCACAGACAAGAAGGGGAGAGGCAGCATGGAATGGAAGTCTCCTCGTCAAGGTCACAAGCCAAGAAACGATCAGATATCAAACAATCATTTATGGAGATTAAGGCTCAAAATGAGTCATTAAGAATTCAGTTGTATGATCAATTTCTTAAGATGACACCCTCCAAACAGCATAGACTAATGGCAGCTTATGAGATCAAGGAGGAGACAATGATCTTAAGTCATTTCAAGCCCAAGGTTCAGTAGCCACAGTCTGCAGCTGACTACATAAGGACCAATCTAGAGGTCCTTGCCAAAGATATACACCCAATGAAAAAAATAGAATTGCACAAACAAACGGGTGAAATGGTCTATGCTACATTGATAGACAAGGCAATGCTGGCCCACCAATTAAAAGAGTCATTGAGTAATACATCTGCTCAATTGGATTTGGAGAAGATCTCTTCTCTAGCCAAAGACAACAGAATAAAGACTCTGGAAGAAATAATTATTGAGTTGGGACATGATCCCAAGGATGCCAAGGGCATCAAACCATTGATAAAGAAGAAGGAGGAAGATATTGCTGCCCTTAGAAAGCAATTGAAGCTCCCTGTCACCAGGCATCCACAAACAACAGAACTAGCACAAGAAAAAGCAGAAGAGGATGTAATGGATTTGTTAATGAGAATGAATCAAAGACTAATGAAGACATAGCAAGAGTTGGAGAAAGCATTGCAAGCTAAGCAGGGAGAGTCAACCTCCCAGCCACCTGAAATAGCTCCAACAATTGTCTCTACTCCCCCCACAGACATAGCAGCAATCCCTCCCACTGAGCCAGCATCAATAATAGGTACAACAACTACAGATGCTACAATAGTAGCAACGACAGAGCCAGAGACCAGCATGAGGATGGAAGAAATGATGAAGGCAGTGAAAGAGCTAGAAGCTCAAATGTCAGAGTTCAAAGAGGCAAAAGAAAGACTAGCCAAGCTAGAGGTGAGCTATGACAAGTCAAAAATAACAGTGGCAGAGAAGACCAGAGAGGTGAAGGCCCTGGAGAATAAGGTGAAATTATTGGAAAAGGATCTCACCTTGCATAAACCTCTAGCAGTCATTAAAATGATTTTATGGACCAAGATTGGCCAGTCCATTACTGACCAATGGCTATCAATTCAAACAATCTATGAACAAATTGAATTGATAGAAAGGGCACAAGAGCAAATTCAAAGGACGAGGGCATCATTAGGAAATATGCCTGAGTAGGCCAATAAGCTCATCCATTTTTTGAATACTCATACTAAAGAATAGCTAGCAGCTTTGGAGATCTCGGACAGGACAGGCACCATTTTGACAGTGAAGAAGGTGCTAACAATGAGAAATTTTGTACAGACTTTGGAAAGGAAGTGTCAAGAGATGCAGATGGACATTAATGCCTTCACAGAGAAATTCAAAAACTTGCAGCAGAAAGGTCTACCCAGTTTACTAAAAAGCAATAAAAAATTGTTATCACATCAACAATATGCTCACAGGGTAAACATGTATGTAACAAATCAGATCATTGCATCATCCAGCACTTCAGAAGACACAGGACCTCCTTCCGGACAGAGCTTATATGACAATTGGATTTTTTTTTTTAATAGAACATGAAATAAAACACCTTTTTGAAGTCAAGCCTAACTTTTACAAGTATATTGAGGCTGATGAAATACTTGTAAAAATACAAATACATCAGTTGCCTACAGAACAGTGGTGGCAGAGTATGCTAAAAGTTTTACCTAGGTAATTTCGATCTTTCTGCCTATGTACGCTTGGTCAATCAGCAAGACACGTGGCAGATATGAAGGATGGAGCTCAAGCGAGGATGAGGACACATTAAAGATAAATCAAGAACAGCTGAAAGGATCAGGACAACAATGCAGGAACAGAAATTAAAGACACAACTACCAGCGGAATTCCTAGGTTGAAAAGTCTAAAATATCTCGTTAGTTAAAGCAGCCAGCACAACCATAATGACTCCTACCTTTATTTCTGCATTTATTTCTATGTCAGAGTAGGTGAAGTTATTACTTCATATCTTGTCCAAAAGATATTTTGTAACTCTCTTTTTGTATAGATACCCCCCCAATGAATGTATTCGGGGTTGGTGATTCTCCTCTTGCACTGCGCTATAACTCTGATATTTCTTAATATAAATGCTATTGAAATGCATTGCTGCTGGACCTTCTGAATGTGGATTTGATGATTCTGGGCTCTGCTACATAATTCCTGTGTCTTTCTTTGGCTCAATAAGTTATTCTAAACTGTGTTTTTTTGTTTTCTATGTTTGCAAATTTCATATATGTTTCATAATCCTAACAATAGGGAAAAAGAATAGCCCAGAACTTGTTTAAATACACTTTGTGTTCAATTCCTGCCGTTATTTATGTTTTCTTCAGAACTAGCATAAACAGAAATTCTTAGATTCTTCTATTTCCACTAATTCTTTCACTTTGAAAATTGCCTAGGAATTCTTAACTACTCCTTGAAAATATTCATGCACCTTCCCTCTGCCACCATGATAAAGGATTCTTGACTGCCCTTTACCCCATGGCACACATCCCATAAATTTCAAGATTTCAATATTGTTCCAAAACTGATTAGCTTGCTCTGTAGTATTTCCCTTTATCACAGAAACACACTCAGCAGTCCATCTTCATAGACTTCATTGCCCAATGGAATAAACTCTTTTAGACTTGCATCCTAGCTCTGTTTAAAATCACCATCCAAACAATTTAAAAAAAAACTCTACACATCATAACTAGCATAAAAACTTCAAAAAAACAAAGTTAAATTGTAAAGAAAGAGCCCTCTTTGGATGCAATTTGGCTAGAAATTGTATCTAAAAGATTGGTTAGTGGTTACCTCGGCCGTATTCCCTTTTCTCACAAGTTTTGGGGAACAACCTGAGTGCTAACACTATGAATAAATGTAAAATCGCCTTGTAAAATATTGTAATTTCGTAGTCAATCTGGGCCATTCATTAGGTGGAGATCTGATAGTAGAACTTATGTTTAATTTAGGGTTTTTTCCCTAGAAGGCAACCCCTCGCTATATATGAGGGAATTGTATTGCGTCTATGTAGATATGTATTCTGGGTGAGGAAGAGAAAGGAGATTGAGAGAAAAGAGGGAATTACAGTGGATCTACTGTAGGCCGTATCTCTTCAGTTTGCCAGATAATATAAAAAGAAGGACTGGTTGTTTCTCTGTGGACGTAGCCCAAATTGGGTGAACCACGTATATTTGTGTGTCTCTTGTTTTATGCATTTTCTATGTTTATATTTTTGCAATATTGTATGTGTTCCATGGCTCTGTAATATATAATTTTCTAACAACTAGTATCAGAGCCGAAGGTCTATTTGGCCGATAAACTTGTAGGAGAGAAGGGTTCCTGGTTTGAGTGGGAGCAATGGCGGAAAATGGTAGGATTATGGTTGAAAACTTTAATGGCCAAAACTACCAGCTGTGGAAGATGCAGATGGAAGATTATTTGTACCAGAGAGATCTGTACCAACCATTGAGTGGAAAGAAAAAGAAGCCAATGAGTATGAAAGACATGGAATGGGATATTTTTGATAGAAAAGCACTTGGAACAATACGGTTGTGCCTAGCGGTGTCAGTAGCATTTAATATTTCAAAGGAAATGACAATATAGGGTTTAATGTCGACATTGGCCAAACTATATGAAAAACCCTCGGCCTCAAATAAGGTATTTCTTATGAAGCGTCTATTTAATATGAAGATGTCGAAAGGTGGATCTGTTGTTGATCATTTAAATGAGTTTAATACAGTTACCAGTCAGTTAAGTTATGTAGGGGTAACTTTTCATGATGAAGTTAGGGCTCTGTTATTTCTATGCTCACTGCTAGAAAGTTGCAATGGTTTAGTTATGGCCATTAGTAACAATGTCTCTGGATCTAGTACTTTAAAGTTTGATGATGTTGTCGGTGCAATCCTTAGCGAGGAAATGTGATGAAAAAGCTCCGATGAGACATCAAGTAATGATTTGACTATAGAGACTAGGAGAAGAAAAATGGAAAGAGGAAAGAGCCCTAGATATTGCAGTAAGTCAAGAAAAGGTAGATCCAAGTCCAGATAAGGGATAGTGTGCTAAAAATGTGGGAAGAAAGGACACCTGAAGAAGGACTGCAAGTCTCGAAAGGGAAAAGAAGGAAACGTGCAACAAGAAAATAATCATGAAGTGAATGTAACAGGTGATGTGTTGCAAGATGCTTTGATTCTTTCTTTAGAAAATACTATTGATGCCTGGGTGGTAGATTAAGGGGCCTCATTCCATGCCACACCTGATAGAAAACATTTTCATGATTATGTTCAAGGAGATTTTGGACATGTTTGATTGGGTGATGATAAACCCTATAAAATTATTCGAATGTGTATAGTTTTCATAAAACAACAGAATGGAAATCAATGGCTATTGAAGGAGGTAAGGCATGTTCCAGATCTGAAGAAAAATATGATTTCAACAGGGTAATTGGGAGGTGAAGGTTGTGTAACTACTTTCACAGATAAAACCTGGAAGGTCACTAAAGGATCCTTGGTAATAGCGAAAGGAGGAAAGGTTGGTACATTGTATTTATGCAATGTTATTTCTAATTCGGTTAATGCTTTAACCTCTACAGGAGAAGATACAACATTGTGGCATCATAGGCTTGGGCACATGAGTGAGAAGGGGATGCAAATTCTTCACTCAAGAAATTTGTTGCCAGGTTTGAAGCATGTTGATTTAAAATTTTGTGAGAATTGTGTTTATGGAAAACAGAAGAGAGTCAGATTCCTTAGAGTTGGGAAAGGAAAGAAGAGCAAAAACTAGAGCTTGTGCATACAAATTTATGGGGACCTGCTCAGGTATCATCTCTTAGTGGCTCTCATTATTATGTTACTTTTATTGATGATGCAACTAGAAAACCTGGATTTATTGTATTCAAAATAAGTTTGATGTATTTGATACTTTCAAGAAATGGAAAGCTTTGGTTGAAACTGAGACATGAAAAAGGTTGAAGTGTCTCAGATCACACAATGGAGGTGAATATTGTAGCAAAGAGTTTGATAGGTATTGTTCAGAGAATGGAATTCGTAGAGAGAAGACAGTTCCAGGAACACCACAAGAGAATGGTGTGCCAGAAAGGATGAATAGAACAATCATGGAGTGTGCAAGGTGCATGCAGTTGCATGCATGATTGCCTTTACAATTTTGGGCAGATGCTATAGATACTACTATTTATCTAATAAACAGAGGGCCTTCAAGTTCCTTGGATGGTGGTATTCCAGAGGAGACATGGACAGATAAAAAGTTAAACTACTCTTTTTTAAAGACTTTTGGTTGTGAAGCCTTTGTCCACATCAATAAAGAAAATAGAACAAAGCTTGAGGCAAAATTAAAGAAATGTACCTTTATTGGATATGGTGTTAATGATTTTTGTTATCGCTTTTATGATTATGAAAAACACAAAATCATTAGGAGCAGAGATGTCATATTCAATGAAAAGGTTTTGTATAAGGATCAGCTGCAAGAAAAGAAATAGGAAAAAGAAAATAGAGAATGCACAGTGCTTGATGAGATCACAGGAAAAGTGATGGTGCTTGAAAATTATAATGATCAACAACTAGAAAAAAAACCACAATAGCAACAAGCACCTAAAACACCTGAAAGTGGTGTTAGAAGATCTACCAAGATAAGTAGACCCCTTGAACGATACTCTCCTTCATTATATTATGTATTGTTGACTGATTCGGTGAACCAGAATGTTATGAGAAGTAGGCAGGTAGAAACCAGGAAGAAGTGGGAGCAAACCCATGAAAGAAGAGATGGACCTTTAGCACATAACCAAACTTGGGACTTAGTCAGGTTTCCTATAGGTAAAAACAAACATTGCAAATAAATGGGTTTACAGTTGAAGGAAGAAGATGGAGTAGAAAAAGGTAAAAGCTAGACTTGTGGTGAAAGGGTTTGCACAGAAAAAGGGTATAGACTTTGATGAGATATTTTCTCCTGTTGTTAAAATGACTTCAATTAGAACTATTTTAAGTCTAGTAACAACTGAAGCTTTGCATCTTGAGCAGTTAGATGTAAAGATAGCCTTTCTCCATGGGGATTGGAGGAAGAGATATATATGCAACAGCCACAAGGATATGAGGTAAAAGGGAAGGAGAAACTAGTGTGCAAGTTGAAGAAGAGCTTGTATGGCTTAAAATAGGCTCCAAGGCAGTGGTATCTAAATTTTGATAGGTTTATGACTAAACAAGGTTATCCTAGATGACACTCTCGTCATCGTGTTTATCTCAAAAGGCAAAATGATGGTAGCTATATTATATTGTTACTGTATGTAGATGACATGCTTGTTGCAGTTCTAACATGCAAGCAATAAATGTGCTCAAAAGAAAATTGGAAAACTCATTTGCAATGAAGGATTTGGGTGCTGCAAAACAAATCCTTGGTATGAGAATAACTAGAGATATGAAGAATAGAAAATTAACATTGTCTCAAAGTGAGTACATAGAAAAGGTGTTGAAAAGGTTTAATATGTAGAATGCAAAACCAGTTAGTATACCTTTGGCTAGCCATTTCAAATTAAGTAAGGAGGAGTGTCCCAAGACTTAGGAAGAAATGTCTCATATGTCTAAAGTTCCATATGCATCAGCAATTGGAAGCTAATGTATGCAATGGTCTTCACAAGGCCTGATATTGCACATTCAGTGGGAGTTCTAAGCAAGTAAATGAACAATCGAGGAAAAGAACATTGGATGATGGTGAAGTGGATTCTCAGGTATTTGAGAGGTACCGCAAATCAAGCATTATTCTTTGGTGGTTCAAACATTGCTCTATAGCGATATGTTGATGCAGATATGGTGGGTGATAGAGATAACAGGAGGAGCACAACAGGGTATGTGTTTACTATAGGTGGAATAGCTGTCAGTTGGGTCTCAAAACTGCAGAGTGTTGTTGCACTCTCAACAATAGAAGCAGGGTATGTTGTTGGTTACAAAGGTTTCTGGATGAATTGTGTAAGAAGCAGGAGTTGGGAAAATTATACAGTGATAGCCAGAGTGCCATGCATCTTGCAAAGAACTCTGCATTTCATTCCAAGATGAAGCATATACAGCTCAAGTACCATTTCATACAGTCAGTGTTGGAAGATGGACAGTTGAAGCTAGAAAAGATACACACTAGCTAGAATCCTACAGATATCTTAACAAAAGTTGTAACCAAGGAGAAAGTGAGAATTTGCTTAGTTTCAATTGGTCTTCAAGTATGATGAAGAGGATGAGAAACATCTAAGTCGAAAGTGGAGTCATTGTCGAGAAAATGAAGTAGCGGTGGAGTTGCTATAATCAGTCTCCAAGTGATTGTTGGGTGTGGAGCCTGATTATCTTTTGTATTCAAAGGTATCACCGCATTGGACGCCAGTTCGAAATGGGGTGGCAATGCCGCCCATAAAATATTTGCTGCACGGGGGGTCCAGGGGGGTGGCTGCAACCTTTGGGGAGCCCCTCCTGGCGGGGGGATCGGGGGCAGTGCCCCCGAAGCTAAGAATAGATGTAAAATTGCCTTGTAAAATGTTGTAATTTCGTAGTCAATCTGATTCGTTCATTAGGTGGAGATCTGACGGTAGAAGTTATGTTTAATTTAGGGTTTTTTGCCCTAGAAGGTAACCCTTCACTATATATGATGGAATTGTATTGCATCTATGTATATCTGTATTCTGAGTGAGGAAGAGAGAGGAGATTGAGAGCGAAGAGGGAATTACAATGGATCTATTGTAGGTTGTGTCTCTTTAGTTTGTTGGATAATATAAGAAGAAGGGCTGGCTATTTCTCTGTGGACGTAGCCTAAACTGGGTGAACCACGTATATATGTGTCTCTCTTGTGTTATGCATTTTCTATGTTTATATTTCTGGAATATTTTATGTGTTCCATTGCTATGTAATATATAATTTTTTAACATCTGTATGAACTGTAGGGGTCGGTGGCTTGTGTGGATGATTGTTTCCTTCCCCAGAATGTAATGGTTGCATTAACGGTGGGCTTGCACAATGGAATACATTTATTTATCAGAAGTGGGGTACTTTCGGACTGTGTCTGAAAGTGTCTCACTATGGTAAGCCACTGAATGCCCATGCTGAGTAAGAACCACACAATAACATAGTCAGAGGCATCTATCTCAATCTCAAATGGTTGTTGCAAGTCTGGTAATGTGACTAGTGGTGTAGAACAAAGGCAATTCTTCAACTATGAGAATGCTTGTTGTCGGGTTTCAGACCAAAAAAACATTTCTTTCGCTCCTCCCTTGGTGACATGATTTAAAAGCCAACTAACATGAGAGAACCCCAACACGAACGTACGGTAGAAGTTGGAAAGAGCCAAAAATTTATGGAGCTCTATTAAAGTGGTGTTGATGGTGCTAGACCTGCCAACCTATAAAGGGGATCTCCCCGATAAGAAGTCCCAATTAGACCTCAGACCGTTTGATGTAGGAGCCCCAGTAGTGGGTCGTAAGGTAATGCCTTGGCCGTGATGTCACATAGAGGAAAATAAGATAACTCTGTCAGTAGCAAGGGTGTGACCACTGCAGTGAGTCAAGGAAGGTGTGTTGGGCATGGGATCCCTCACAGCATGTTTTGGGGCTCAGAGCCCAAGTTTTGGTCAATTATATTGTAAGAATCCACAAAGTGCGGGTGCGAAGTGCGAAGTGTACAATCGAGTCATAGGGTTGTCTGCCCTAAGCATTGTATTGTAATTTAATGTAAAGTTGTGTCAGCTTACCTGCGATTTGCAGACCATGGGATTGTATAAATAGAGCGAGGCTCTAACTGTCAAGACAACTTAGCTAAGTAGAGAATAGATAGAGATGTGAAGGCATGGTTAGAGCATAGAATGGAATCTAAAGCGTATTGGGTCATAGTAGTAGGAAGAGGCTTTGCAGCTGAGTGTGCAGACCCCTGTAGCTAAGTGTGCAGGGCAGATTCGGGTCTGTACTTGGAATTGACAGTTAATAAATATAAGTTTACTTTGTGCATCTATTCTTGAATTTGTGTTTTGATGTTATGCATTACTTTTATTCGGTTTATTTACTACACGCACTTGATGAATACTCATATAAATGCTTCTATGTGAATTTAATCTAAGTAATTAGCTAATGGAGACTAATTAAAGAAGACTTGGGTAAATAACACGGGTTGCGCTACGGCTAGAACTATGCGAAGACAACATCACAGGGCGCGTGCGTGCCCATAGGTACGCATAGCATAGTAAGTGCGAAGGTTTGACTGTATATCAATCACCATATATCAGACATCCCCAAGGTGTGGAAACCTAGTTCTAGCACCCTCCCATACTACTTCGGGTTAGACCTCAGTCTGCGCCTCGTGGACTATTGTCGAAAGGGCCAGTACTACGAGGATGTTCTTGGCTAAATCACTTCTAAACCTAGGTCAAGCCCCACTAAGCCAACAAATGATTCCATTTCCAGGACCGGGATTTGCATAAGGGATGTCAGATGTCGTGCCACTGGAACCCAACAAAGAAGGAAATTAAAGAGTGGTTGGACAAGAAGATTCATGAGTTGGCGACACAACAAAATAGAACTTCGCAAGTATTTGAGGAAAAGTGTTTGGAGTGCTACGTGTATACAAAAATCCACGATATTTTCTTTGCCTCTTTTCCGTCAGAGTTGTATGAGTGGATCATGAAGTTAGCAGGCAACCAAGGAAGGTGTAGGCTTAACAATCTAATAGTGTGGACTTCGAAGCTAGTGCGCTGACTAGAAGCCTCGGAGGATAAGATAACAAAAGCTATGGACCACTGGCTCGACCGAATAATAGGAGGATTTATCACTGAGTTCATGGTAGACATGACTATCAGTTACAGCGAGGTAGAGTGAATTTTTGTCAAGGGACCATGAGGTAAGTATATTAAATCTTTGAACACCTGGATTAAGATGTTGTTACGTGAAAAGAGGGTTATGCGAATAAATTAATGTTCGGGACTACGTGGAGTGGAAAGATCTACAGAAGCAGAAGTAGTGAAGAATTAGAAAATAGTCCCTTAATTTCACCCTCAAGGGAGAGTGAGGACGAGCTTGTGAAGGTTTCTCTGAGAAGCATAGCCAGTCTGATAAGGCGGCATATTCCACAGTTACCACCTCCACCCACACCACCACCCGCTTCACCTCCCTCACCTCCGTCTCCACCCACTCCACCTCTACCACCTCCATAGTTCAGTATGGCGACCGTGATCAAACTAATAGTGTTCAGAGGAGTAGGGAATGAGGATCTGGACCAATTCTGGTTCATGGTGAGAGCAATATGGGAAGCATAGGGTGTCACGGATGACAATATTAAGAAGGCTACATTGGTGAGCACGCTACAGGATTGCGCACTAACATGATAAATCAAGCACTCTAACGGCCACCCAAATGCAGGGATAGCAGAGATCCAAAATGCACTGAACAAGGAATTTAGCAGACAAAATTCAGAAACACAATCAATCATCGGGTTTAAAGAGATTACGATGCTCCCAGGTGAGACTCCCTGGGATTTGGATCAATAGCTGAAGAGTACGATCTGCAAAGCCAATATGATGTTGACAGATGGACAACATCGTGAATGGTTTGTAGCATCTCTGGCACCATACTTGAGGATGGTGCTATCACAATAGAAACTTTCCACTCAAGCCGAAGCATTGGAAATGGCAATGAGATTACATGAGACCCTGATACAAGACCCTGGGTTGGGAGTTCAACAAATCCTTGCGCAGCTACAGAATCTGTGGCTGGAAATGAAAAATTTTTAGCAGGATAGGGCATCGCTGCGAGAGGCACACGAGGAAATATGGTGCATAAAATGAAAAGGCTAGGGCCATGACAAGGACCATTGTCCAGTGTTCACAAACTACCTTGCAAGAGGAGGTCCAATGCCATTGAGGCAGGAGGCATAGGTAGGGCTAAGAACGACACCCGCTTTATGGTGCGCGATCTGTCAGATAGGAGGGAAAAACACGATGGATAATTTTGATTTGTTGTAGAAATATACCCAGACACCCCAGCAATTGTTTTGTAATTTATGCAGGTCAGTAAGACATGATGAGCACACTTGCCACAATTACGAGCTAATGATGTATCAGACCCCTGCCTATAGGATGCAGACTGAAATGAGAGCCCTCGACCCAGATGCGAGGATGGTGCATGCTAGATTTCAGGGGCAAGGTTGAGGACAAGATGGAATGGGACCAGGAAGGGGCCGTGAACAGTTAATTTGTTACAATTGCGGAGGACCAGGGCACTATGCCCACAATTGTACCAACCTGATGAGGATATCCCATTCGTATTATGCTTAGTTTGATCATGAAACAATAGACTGTCCTACATTGATCACAAACATGCACGAAAATGGGGTATTCCAACCTCCCCCGACTCAGAATATACAAATGATGAGGTTTGAGCTGCGCGAAGAGGACCCGAATGTAAACATGATGCTCATAAGTGGTGCGATCATGGGAGAGGATAAGGGGAAGAAGCTAGAGGAAAGTACGTGGGTTCACAAGGCTCCTACAAAGGAACCCAAGTTTGACTTAGAATGCGTAAAGGATACATTCATGGAAGCTAAGAAGAGCTTTGCGGAGGCCTCCACATCAGGTAGTAAGGATCAATCATAGCTAGGAATGGATCCTTCAATGCTCACTACCTTTCTGGAGACATGCATGAAACTGCAGCACGACAACAAGGTGTTTAAAGGACTACAGGAACTGATGACTAGGTGCATGAGGTTAGGGGAACCTTGCATCATCCGAGAATTGGGGAAGCATGCATTGCACACTGTAAGGATGATGAGGTTGGCCGCACAAATTGGTGAGCATGAAATGGATTAGGTAATCCTAGATCTGGGTTCAGACATGAATGTATTACCGAAGCAAACATGGGAACGTATGGGCAGGCCCGCCTTACAGTGGTCCCCTATTCATTTGTGAATGGCGAACCAATAGAAGATTTTTCCCATGGGAAGGGTGCAAGGGGTAATAATTGATATTGAAGGCGCGAGCGCGTAGGTGGATTTTTAAGTAATAGAGATTGTCGATGACAACAATCCCTATCCCGTGCTATTAGGAATAGAATGGGCCACCAATATGAATGGATTCATCAACCTCAATAAGCACAAAATGATCTTCGAGAAAAAGTCACTACGTGTAGTAGTCCCACTGGACCCAACAAAAGGAGCACGCTACACTGAACCAGCGCGCGACGAAGATAGCGATGATGATATTGATTGTATTGATAAGATAACTACATGAGACCAGGATTGGGTGAATCCGATTACAGATGGGAGAATCTTGTGGGAGCACAAAAAATCCTGCACTTCGATTTCAGATGAGGAAGTAGAGCGATGGCAGAATCAGTTGCATGAAGTGATGACGGTGAATTGAAACATGATGGTTAGATCACTGGGTTGCATGAAAACAGAGGCAAGAGAGCTACTGACATATGATGGATTAATAGAGGTGGATGAATTCCTGAGCAAATTTGAAAGCATAGTATCGAAACAAAAACGGTTCGATGCATTGAAATGGGCACTACGTGCAACACCCGCACGATGGTGGGGTACACATTAAGAAAACTTTGAGGACTGGTGTGGATGTAGAAGGGTGATGCACCTATGGTTTGGAAGCCCCCAGCTTTGAATGAGAGTTGAGCAGCAAGGATAGAGCAAATTGCCTGCCCACCTGTGTCGATGGGTACAAATGTGTGTTGTGCAGCCCACTCAAGCACACCTGAAACGAAGGATCAAAAAATGGAACAGGATGCATCAACAGGAAAGGCGATGCATACCACAAACATTCCATGTGGAAGCAGTCAATAAGCATGTGAAGTCCTAAACAGGGTTCACCAAGTGAGACAAACGGATTGGGACCTACGCATGCCATCGCTTCGATGGGCCTATAGGGCCATGTGCAAAAACCTGAGTGCGGAGATGATTTTGAAGCTGAGGAGCAAAGTCGAGACCATAGTTTTTAAGGAAAGGAATCCTCACACAATAGCCCCCATAGCTGAGACAGTATGTGAGGACTAGGATGAAGGAATTATGTAGCTACGCGAGGGTGAATAGGTGCAGATTCAGGAAGCCATTTGGCGAGGGAAACTTAAGCTTCACGAACTCGAAAAAGATTGAGTACGCTTGAGGAAGAAAAGAATGTTAATGGATGTGGAGATCGAAAAACTGGAAAATGAAATCATGCAAGTATGTCTCGTCTTTAAACTAAGAAGAATAGGATAAAATACGGATAGCCATACTACTGCATTAGAAGATTGTCACCGAGAATTTGTGACTCTACTACCATGGCTGCGACCGCACCTTACCAAACAAAGTAACCAAGGGAGCGCACTGCATAAGGAAGAATGCACGGCACCAAATGTCACGAGGGTAACTAAGGAATGTGCACAGACTAGGCTGGAAGGTGAATTGAAGTCTTACACAGGTGGTGCGACCACCTGACTAGCCATAAGAAGCACATTTTTAGCGCTCCAAGTAGTTGAAAGAGAGAACGGGACTCTAAAAGAGTCTGTGAGGGAGTTGCACGATAAGGAGGTTGCGCATAGGATTGACATGTCACAAGGGCCACACCCACACAGAAGCAGTTATGCTACTGCATGGATAGGCTGGGAAGTGACCATTGGTGTCATTGTTCATGAAAAGATATCCAATTTAAGACAAAAAGGAGCGGGTGGCAGGAAATTAAGACATGAAGTCAGAACTAGATTTGGAACGATCTGCCGCCAAGAATGCATTAGTTGTTGGAAATAATACTGAAAGGGGGGGTGAATCGATATTATCAGGTCAATTATTTTTCAGTTCATACACAGATTTGTATACGCTACTTAGGTTAGTGAAACCAGCGTATATACATAACTTCAGTTAAGAAAACTAGCGTATAACTTATAATTTAATTATTCTTCAGATGCCGATGTCAGAATCATATAAACATTAACAGGGACAAAAAAATAATGCAGACAGTTACACACAAGAACACAAGATATAAGGTGGAAACCCAATGTGGGTGAAAAACACCTGCTGCAATTTGTCTCTATCTTCTTTCAATTAGAAACTTCTTTTTACAATGATTCTGTACTGGTGCAGTCTTATACCAGTAGGCAAGCTGCAACCTACAGAAGGCTACAACCTTCTCTCGTTCTCCAACTTCTCCTGGAAGGGAGCTACAACCCCCTTAGCTCTTGTACTAGCTGAGGTACTAGTACGTAGGTGCTGACCTACAGAAGGTGACAACCTTCTCTTTTCTTTCAGGGACCACGTTTCATAAATTTTAAGACTGGATCCGTAAATATCATGAATCAAACATTAAGTATATCTGCATCAATCAATCTCCTTTGTATAGACCAATATAGAATCAAACAAGCACTTCTCAGAATGTTGTAACCAGAAGGCAATAACAGTAACCAGACACCAATTCTAAACCCAGAACACTACAGCAATAAATAGAATCAGCTAAAGCATATTTCATGAGACATATGCTACTTCAAAATGAGATACTTGTGTACATACGCATCTGTATCAAGATCAACCAACGTATACGTTGTCTTCTCTCATTGAACCTACATGTATACACGTCGCTGATGTGCCAAACCTCCGTACAGATCTATAAAAGATCATTTACCGCTTTTCACTTAATCAGACATCAGTTATATCCAGATTATTAGATTTCTAGATCTAATCATGTGCCAATTATAATATATCAAGAATCACATAATGATACTACTATTCAAGCCTTAAAATTTGATCCATCAATAGAACTTATCCATGTTTTAGCGCTGGTTCAGGTCCAACAATGCAACATAAACCAATCACCAGTTTTCTGTATCTTACTCCTCTTAAGATATTCAACACTTTAGTCGATGCTCTTGCCAAATGATCTCCTTCCCTTTTTATAGTCTTAGGCCTTACTCAAACGATGGTCCAAAACCATTGAGAACCAATACTAGGGACCCAATACTTGGGTTCAACACTTTGGATGCAATACCAATGACCAAAACCATAGGTTCAAATATGTCGGACTAAATACCATGGACCAAACATTAATTTTACCACATATATGTGCTTTTCTTTGCATGAAAGTTTGTGCATACGCATACGCACCTTTTGATCGGTGATCCCGCATGTATACACGACTTTGCTGAGAGGAACCTGTGTATACCTTATTTTCTTCCATTCTGAGTGCCTGAGCTGTGATGTGCCATTTGAGTGAGTTGCCATCAAGTACAACACCTGTGTCATAATGCCAAAAATCTCCCCCTTTGGACTTGATGGCAACCCCAAGTCAGTCAAAATAATCCTCCCCCTTTGACATCAAGGGCAAAGGGTTATGCTCCCCCTGAGTACATGCTGAATTCTCTGTTCTGTTGTGCTCCCCCTGACTGTAGGAAAGGTGTGCAAGAATATGTTCTTCAAAAGAAACATGACTTTATACATCATAAATCACCTTCCTATCACTACAGACTCATACATACATCCATCTCCCAACCAAGTGGGAATATACCAATGTTGACTCTTCCACCCAACCAAGTGGGGATACATCAAGAATTTACACATGATAAAACAAGAACATTACTTCATCCATCCCAAGCATAGTGGGGAAACCAAGATAGGCCGTTACATGACCTTGATAGGAAAAGAAATACATGACATAGAGAAGAAATATCTACAACAAGACTATGATAGTTATCAGCAACTATCATCAGCAACATCTGTCAATCATCATTCAGACCAGCAACCATGTTCTCCCTCTACACCTGAAACCAACACAACTTTGAATCAAGATCTTCTAAGATAATGCCAACAATGCATCATTAGAAGAATATATATGCTCCTCCTGAACCTGTGCTAGATGATCTCTGTCAAACCCATATCAGATTCTTTTTACCCAGAGCCTAGCCCACTGAATGTCTTCAACCAACATATACGTGATTGTATCCACATAAATAGGCATATGTACGCGTATCAACCTCATGAAACTCGCGTACAACCACTTTTCTCTGGAACAGACAAAATTCAACAGAAAGATTATGCACCAACTACCCCCAGCGTCTGTCTGAGGTATTCAAATGTCTCCCTGCGCAATTGTTTGGTAAGTATATCAGCAACTTGTTCCTTAGAGGGAACATACTCCAATTTGATCTTTTGTTCAAGTACTTGTTCCCGGAGAAAATGATACTTGATAGGTATGTGCTTAGTCTTTAAATGCATGACAGGATTCTTTGAAATACTGATTTCACTTGTATTATCACAAAAGATGGAGATAGGTGGAGTACAAGTGATTTGAAAATCTTGCAAAATTTGCATCATCCAAAGGAGTTGTGTGCAGCAAGATGCAGCAGCCACATATTCTGCTTCAGCTGTAGATAAAGACATTGAACTTTGTTTCTTTCTGAACAAAGATACTAATCTGGAACCCATAAAGAATGCACCCCCACTGGTACTTTCTCTGTCATCCACGCTTCCTGCCCAATCTACATCTGTATATGCATGAAGTGTGAGATCTGCATTTCTAAGATACCATAAGCTATAGTTTTGTGTTCCTTGAAGATATTTGAAAATCCTCTTAACTGCCTGAAGGTGTGCTTCCTTTGGATTTTCCTGAAATCTTCCAACTATTCCTACTGCATGCATGATGTCTGGCCAAGTACCTGTCAGATAGAGTAGACTACCAATCATGGATCTATAGGTTGGTTGATGTACTGCTGTTGATTCATCATTAGTGCTAAGGCTGCATCCTGTTACCATAGGGGTACATACCAGTTTCGAATCTTCCCTGCCATATTTCTTCAAGATCTACTTTAGGTACTTGGTTTGTGATAAAAAGATACTATCTTTATTTTGTTGGATTTGCAAACCAAGGAAATATGTCAGCTCACCAAGCAAGGACATTTCAAATTATTTCTGCATCACCAGCGCAAAGTTTTGACTCATGGCTTCTTCATTGCTGCCAAAGCTGATATCATCAACATACACAACAAGAACTAGCAATTTATCATTATCAATTTTTATGTATAGATTGCTATCTACTGATCCTTTTGAAAAATCTTGTTGATGGAGGTATTTTTCCAAACGATAATACCAAGCCCTTGGAGCCTGTTTAAGACCATAGAGTGCCTTCTTAAGTCTGCATACAAGTTTAGGATCATTTCGAAGGATGAATCCATGTGGTTGCTCAATATACAATTCTTCCTCTAAGTCCCCATTTAAAAATGTTGATTTCACATCCATTTGAAATACTTTTAACCTCTGGAAGCTAGAAGGCACAAGGAACATTCTTATTGCCTCAAGTTGAGCAACTAGTGCAAAAGTTTCTTCAAAGTCTATACCTTATTGTTGAGCATACCCTTTACAAACAAGTCTGGCCTTGTTCCTAATAACTTCTCCATTTTCATTCAGTTTGTTTTTGAATATCCATTTTGTCCCTATGACATTCTTATCTTTCGGTCTACGAACCAACTCCCAATTGTTATTCTTTTTAATCTGCTCAAGTTCTTCATCCATGGCCTTGACCCAACATTCATCTTTGCATGCCTCTCTTACATTTTGTGGTTTAGTGGAGGAGAGAAATGCTAGAGAGCTTGAAGCTTCTAAAATGGTTCTTCTTGTTTGTACACCTGCCTCTTTCTGTCCCAAAATTTAGTTTCTGGATGATTCTCCTGAACGTACCTGGATGGAGTCTTTTCTTCTATCCTTATCTATTCTTCTGGTGCCTCATGGGTTTCTTCTTCGTCATTATTCTGATTTGATGTTGAAGGAGAGTCCTAATCATCTTCGAACTCTTCAGATTTTACTTGCCTAGGAGTGTTTCCTTCTTCATCAACCACTACATCAATACTTTCAACAATTTTTCCAAGTCTTTTATTATAACACTTATATGATTTGTTGTGGGGAGGGTAACCAAGGAGAATGCCTTCATCTACTCTAGGTTCAAATTTTCCAAGGTTTTCATCAGTCCCTTTGATGTAGCATTTGCTTCCAAAAATTTTGAAATATTTTACCGTGGGAGTCTTACCATACCAAAGTTCATGAGGAGTATGAGTGTTGTTTACCCGGATGTTTGTCTTGCTGAGAATAGTAACTATAGCAAATGCGGCTTCACCTCAGAAGGTTGCGGGAGTTCCAGACTCACCAAGCATAGCACGAGCCATTTGTTGAACCATTATGTTCATCCTTTCCACTACTTCATTTTGTTGAGGAGTCCTTGCAGCAGATAATTCCCTTCTTATTCCATGTTCTTCACAAAAATCGAAAAATTCATCTGAGGTAAATTGCCCTCCTCGATCAGATCTGAGGCATTTGATTATGTGATTTGATTTGTTTTCAACCAAGGCTTTGAATGATTTGAACTTTTCGAAAGCTTCATCTTTATACTTCATGAGTCCTATCCAACACATCCTTGAAAAGTCATCAATGAACAATATGAAGTACTCTTCTCCTCGAGGTGACCTCTTCCTAGTTGGACCACATATATTAGTATGGACAAGTTCAAGTGGTCTACTAGCTATTCCTTCCTTTTCAGGGAAATTAATTCTAGTTTGTTTACCAAAATGACATGATTTGCATATTGTATTGTCTGGAATTCTAATGTCAGGAGGATCACGAACCGCCTTATATTTGCATGCTTTCCTTGTCTGAGAGAAGCTTAGATGCCCCAATCTTCTGTGCCATAGCCAGTGTTCATCATTATTTCTTAGATAGCATTGTTGTTGTTGTCCTCCTTTGAATACGTATAAATTATTTGGAGTTCTTATGCCTTTGATCACTGTTTTTCCTATATCAATCTCACGAACATTACATCCATTTGATTGAAATATTACCTCAGTTCCTTGATCACACATTTGACTGACACTCAATAGATTATGCTTCAAGCCATCAACATACATAACATTTCCATCTTTGACCTTCTCTTTCGAACGAACAAAACCTTTACCTTTTATGAATGTTGGGGATCATTTCCAAATGAGACCTTCTTTTCTTTTTCTAAGGCACTATATGACTGATGTTTTTCCTTATCACCTGTCATATGTTTCGAGCATCCACTGTCGATGTACCACTGATTTTCCTGTCCTTCTGCATATAAGGCTATCCCACATCTTTTTGGTTGTGGTTCTTTCTTTTTCCATGTTTTGGGACAAAATTAAGCTTTCTCCTTCTGAGTTGTTTGCCAAAACCTACTCTTGCATTCAGAGTCTTCATGACCGAAGTTGTTACAAATAGAACATTCTATTTCATTTTCAAGAGCAGAAAAGTTATTGTAG